>JAJUPC010000781.1:0-81131 GCA_023614405.1 Avena insularis
CAAAGGAAAATAAGCATCTACAAAACTATTAGTAATCAAATCTGAAGCCCTGAAAGATTGTACAAAAAGAATAATATATGGCAGCAACATCATGGGGCACGAAAGTTTTCTTTGCTACATAGTCACAGGCATAGAACACTAAATTTGCATATGCCCAACCCTGAAGGGTCAGCAGCCATGAGAGCAATAGTGAAAAATAAGACAAAACATGTACAATAATTAGAGGCATGTCCGGTCAGATAAACTTAGCTTAGACAACGTAAAAAACAAATGTTATGCAAGTTTTGTGAAAGAGAGCACCCAAACCTGCTACTGCAGAGCAGAGTACAGTAATCACGGTCTGATGTTCCATCATTTTTAAGTATTCTATAACCCTCTTCTGAATACATGGGGTTTACTGGAAACCAGAACAACCACACGTCCTTTTGCAACCTTTAACAGCTTGGTTCTACAAGGGTAAGAAATACAATTGAGTTTCCTGATCTGTTTAAAAGAAAGCATCATCAATCGGTTAATACGAACAAGTGAGGCTGAACTATCATACGTACAAAGCCTATATAGTACACAATTTACTATATCCTGTAAAAAGAAGACAATGTATATACTGAAAACCTGTCGTTACATTTTACAAAAATATTGTATAAAAGATTGTTTTCCTAGAAGAGCATAGGAAAGTGTGTACTACCTTCAATTTTCTACTTCAAAAGGCACACTCGTAACATTCTATGAAAAGCATTGAAGTCATCTGGCCTTTTAAGATCATATAATAACACAGTAGTTGGGTCTGTCAACAGGTCAGATTACCAGTTCTCAAAACTGATTTAGAGAGGGCATATAAGAAAATATTAAATAACATAAGGAGTTTTAACATAGAATTTCTGCAACGGATACAAAATCAGAGTGAATGCGTCTCGTCCCATGTCTTAATTTTGTAAAGACAGATTATTGTCTACTGTTCTGTATCTTGTGAGGCCTAGACTATCCTCTTTGTCCATATGTTGCACTACATATAGGCATCCAACAAGCGTGAATATTGCAACCTAGTAGTTTCCCGAGTCAAGACCCGATGTAATAATATATGAGTATTAAGATCACGGTGTGGTGTTCAATATTATAAAAAATCCTCTTCTATCTACTTATTTACATAATTACAAATCAGTTCCTGTTTATCACAATCCGGTATTAGATGCACTAAACCCCTACATGAGTACAGAGAACAAAAGGTCGGTCTGCTTCGCCTAATCCTGAATATTGCATTGACAGAGTGCAAATGGAAAGAAGGATTATAGTTGAACACATGGGTGTCAATTCTGTTTGCAGTAAGGTTAAAGGCCAGCATTCTGTGACGCCATGCTCCAAATAACATTAACATGCATGCCTTCACTTATCATCATGATTTATGATAGATTAGTAGCTCCTAAACTGAACCTTTTTTTTGAAAGTAGCTCTAAACTGAACCTGAAAAATTGCATATATATACCATTAAAAACTATGTTGCTTGTAATGTGCTATATACACAGAACTGCATATACACAGAAAGAAAAGAAGATATAAAGAAAAAAATTAAAACCGATGGTAAATTCCATAGCACTTAATGTGACCACAAGCGTTTTTAAACAGCCATTCCCTAATAACAAAAAAGAGTGTTACATGAGTCCAAAACCAAAAAGAAGTGAGTACAGGGAAGCGATCATTAGAATCACTGTATTCTAAAATTAATAAAGTCATAAAGGAAATAATAGAGGATATCATGCAATATAACAATTATCTGCAATTTAGACCTGACTTGTCGTTATACGCAGCTAGTATATAAAAAAATCTTTGGCTAATAAACACAACAATATAAAAATTGAGGATAGGATCATGGACAGTCATCTCCTACTGCTGCAACATGTGAAGAAAAAATTACAGAAGGTGGAGGGCTCACCTTGCTGTTGTAGGTCAGGCGTTTCTCTTAGAGGCAATAGTTGCGCCCAATTGATGGAGGATGTTGGAAAAATGGTTCTTCAAGTCCAAGTCAGCGCCGCTGGGACCTTGGCATGTCGTCATGTATCCTTTCGACCAAGCTACTGAGAACAACAGATCGACCACATAGGCGAAAGTATGTAGATAAAGAGACATTATGTAAGATGTTAGATAACATGAGTTGAGTAATCACCTAGCTACGGTTGATGTGAACGATTAAGTGATCACTGCTGGTCTCGCTGCCGCCTTGGTTTGCTTGTTGTTCTCCTTCTGATGTTGGTCTATCAGAAGAAAGGGTTGAGCTATGTTAACAAAATGTTAAATATTTAACACATAGCATATAGTAAAGTAAATGGAACATATATGTTTTACCATTCAGTCCACAACAATGGAGATACACATGGACATAATTATTTTTTTTTTGTACTGCAAGTGTTTTGAAAGAACAGAGAACTGCAATTGCAAATTAATGTATGTTGCGTGTACGGACAGGAAGTATACCTAATGTTTATCACTGGTTGAAGATATAAATAAGTTTTTCCATACCATAAAGCTAAAACAGTTGATTGCAGAAGGTTGAACTATCAACTATGGATCATTGTAAAAGTACTTGTGTCCAAAATGTGCTCTACAATTAATTAGATTCCAGTGAGCTTCAAAGAAAAAATAATATAGTATTGGTGAAACACCAGCACCTTCAGTTTATTTGCTACAGGTTCTCCTGCAAGACAGTGAATGTATACAGAGAATGGAAACAAAAGGAAAATGTGAGGAGTGTGCCGGGAAAATTGAATTACGTGCACTTTGATGCGTAGGAAAAAACTGTGCTGAACCAATACTGATCTGATTTTACCAATTGATGATGGCACATGATATTTATAAAAATTCCACTACTTGTAGTCCATACAAGACTGAAATTGGGAAAACACCGTAGCTCCATAACCACTGATATGAAATCATGTCCACACAACCTGAGACCCATTGTCCAATTACTGACAAACTGCATCTCTTTTCTCTGTTGCGTGAGTTCAGGATAATTTAAAGAGTAACTAAACCTTGTCGTCAATAGTTGAAGAAAATGTGTAGGAAAGGTAGAACTGAATTTCACTACCAAATTAAGTTTAGTTTACCACAGTTTCCCAGTGATCTTCTTAAATTCCTTCTTGAAACAAATTCAGTAAACTGAAGATCGAACATCCATTGAGACAACATTCAACGTCCTTCTATAAAATGGGCAAAATATCAATAGAGCATTCTCGGATGGTTAAAATCTGAATGGAAGTAGAAATATTAAAAAGCAAGAAGGAAAGATTTGAGGACAGAGGTCAAACTTGCATGTACCTTTGCGACATAGGATTGATAAAACACGGGATGCGACATACCACATCCATCCCTATGAATAGCTATGCCGTAACAAATAGTCTTATTGTTCACCACGAAATAAGTTAAAGGCCAGGGTTTCTACATCACATCTAGAAAAGGCAATCCAATGAACATTATTAATTTAGAAAATAATGATTAAAATTACTGAAATTAGATAGAGGCAGCACAAAATACCTTTCTTCATGGCAAAATCCCATAAGAAGCCAACGGAAAGGGGTCCTTGATTCTTCTTTGTGGACATGAAATACGGCATTAATTCCATGGAGGTGAGTAGGGTGTCTGACATGAGGAATACAGAGCAAGGTAATTGGCGTCGAGGCAGGAACACGATGGAGGAGAAAGCGATTGAGAGAGGTTCCACGCCAGTCGCCAGAGCAAATCCCCATCAAAGAAGAGCCAAATTCTTCAACGTAGTACACACTATGAATACGGATCTGCGTTGGTCTCCTTGCTGTCACAATTCTCCTCAGCATATATAAGCATTCAAAAAGTTGCCTGTATCAATTTTCCTCAAACACCATGCAGGTATATATACATAGAATCTGCCAAAAACATACAGAATTTTGGGGCATTAAATCAAGAGAGAGAGGAGAAAATTCATGAGGCAAAGAAGATCTTTGTACCTAGGATCCGTGCCGTTCATGTTGTTCCTCCTGTTGTGAACTGGCAGCACAGACCATAGAGAGGAGCTCCTCCCGCCGCCCGCCCTGCCCCTGCTACCGCCCGGTGGCGCAGCAGTCGGCGTGTGATCACAGATGCGTTGTTGTAGGTCGTGTTTCTTTCCTTGGCCATGCTACATCGTGGTGCTCTCTCATGGACCCTCCTCCATCCTTTTCTTTGCAGCTGCTCAGGAAGGAGACCATGGTCGGGACATGCTCTACAGCGTCAAGGAGAGCTTGGGCGAGGGACTGGCGGACGGAGGTGGGAGAGAAGGAGGATGACAGCGGGAGAGGATTGGGGAGGACACCATGGAGGGGATTGAGGGGCGAGCAGGATTGGGGATTGGTGGTGGTGGAGGGCATGGGAAGGAGAGCTTGGGCGAGGGGACTGGCGGAGGCAGTGGAAGAGATGGATGATGACAGCGAGAGAGGATTGGGAGAGGAGGCCATGGAGGGATTGGGGGTGAGCGAGATTGGGGAGTGGTGGCGGCAGCGGGGGCATGGGATAAGTGCAGGCAGAGTTACCCGCTGCCCCTCCGTCCTGTGGCTGGCGGTGGCGCCGCTTGAGGCGGCTGGCAGTGGGTGGCGGCATGGGGATGGGAAGAGGAGGGCGGAGACCGCAGCGATTGGGGGTTAGGGTTTACTTTTTCCCAGCGAGGATTTGCTGCCCTGTGGCATCCATCAGTCCCCAACTAAATCACCACAAAGCAAAAAAAAAATGGCTGACAAGAGGGACCTAGAACAATTAACACAAAACAAGTGTGCAGGCAAGCGCATCCGTGTGCATCAAGTGCGGCATAGCAGACTAACCCATGAGGGCAAATAAGACCAACCCGGTAATCTACGGTTTGGATGCCCTTGAGGTTGATCGATGGCTGAAATTGGCTAATCGTTATGGAACGGGCTGGAGGGTGTCCCTATTATACCTTAGGATATGAAATTTTACCTTCCGTAAGATTTAACTCTAGGACACTGGTAATATGGAACTGGTACAAATTTCATGAAGATGACACACACTCAGTTAATTGTTGCCATCAGGTTTCTTTGTGAAGATGGGCTCCGTAGCAATGCAACAACACAAGGATAGAGTTCGGCCGGCTTCTCTGGTCTTTGTGTTACAAAAAGTGACCTTGACTCCAGCCCAGTTAAAGGCCCAAACAGCAGCCGATGCAGCGTCAGTGTTTTCTTTTTTGGAATCCATGCAGCCCAAACAGATTTTCTTTCTTGCTAGTCTCGTTTTCTGCGGGAGATAAAAAAAGAGATCGATAAAACAGTTTTGGAGATGGGAGGTATCGATCCCCCTTCCTCTAAATCGCATTAATTAGCGCTCTACCATTTGAGCTACATCCCCATTTAGGTAGGCCCTGTTAATTTGAGCAATTAATATTGATTAACCGTGATTAGAAACTAACCAAACACTACATTCCACCTTGTGGCACAATATATATACTTCCTCCGATCCAAACTAATTGACTCAGATTGTCTATATTCGAATGTATACAGACATATTTTAGTACTAGATACATCCAAATCTAACAAAACTGAGTCAATAAATTTGGACAGGAGGGAGTAGATTGGAGTAGTCATTATGGGATCGCCCACACATTTCCCAGGCCCGAGCCCGGCCCGGTGTCGGGCCTAAAATCGTTGCCTAGGCCCGGCCCGAACTGCACAAAAATCACCGTCCGTCGGGCTGAGCCTTTCCTATTTCCTCGTTTCTCCAAGCCCGAGCCCGGCCTGAATAGTGCACGGGCCTCAAACTGCTGCCCAGGCCGGGCCATGAGCTAGAAAAGCCGTCCGTCAGGCTTTTTCAGGTTGGGCGGGTCAGACAGCGTGGGCTGAGCTGTCCATGCCCAGCTATACTTGCCACTTGGCCATCGTATTCTAGATATGTGTTAATTTCGAGGCATGATTAGTAATGCTACTAAGTGTAGGATGTTAACGAAATTTTAAGAAACAATGGTCATCACATTTTTCTAACCAAGAGTGGTCCTCATGGCATATTGATACCCACGAGTGTAAACTGCACGGGATCAATTATAACACTTCTCGATAGGTATTCAGTGCCGAACCCACGAGGAAAAAGATTAACAGAAAAGATGCAGATATTTATTTTTTGTATGTGTATGCTGCTGAAATGTAAATTGCAGATAAATGTAAATATCTCTATTTAGAGAAAGTCAACTTCTTTATGCAGTAAAAGGAGAAGCCTAAGTTTTTTTATAGGTAACAGAGTGTTTCCAAGCGCAGCATGGTTGTACTTAGCACATATATTTCCAAATAAAGCATGATAAATATCGTATCAAGTTTTGTTCTAGTACTAGACAGAGTCTAAGCTTCAGGAAATATCTTTGTAAAAACGATGGTGAAATCAGTGGGGGGTCCAAGCCCAATTTATGCTACTCCACCAAATTTATCAGTGGGAGTAGTATTTGAAGTTACCTTTCGCCAGTTTTATCTCTTGGACACTAGTAATATACTACTCATCCACCAAATTCATGAACATTTTCCACAGGAACAAATTTCATGAAGATGTAAACCAATCTGTGGGTGGCTGGGAGGGTGGTTGTACCCCAGCCCAGAGTTTAAACCCCAAGTTTGACACTGTGTGTTGCATAAAGATAAAATATTCTTTCAGTGGGAGGCGACGTTTCCGTTGACAGCGAGGTGTCCGTGGTGACTTCGTCGATCTCAAAACCCGATCCACCGGCTCAGTCTCTCGGAGATGCTTATAGGGGTAAGGCGTGTGTGTGTGCGTTCATAGGGGTGGGTGCATGTACGTGTTATGAGCGTCTATGATTGTTCTGTGTTTTTTTAAAAAAAAATCATGAAGATGATCTGATATGATAAGACCACACGCTCGGTTACTTGTTGCCATAGGTTTCTTCGTGAAGCATGGGCTCTGTAACAATGCAAAAATCAAAGACACGCTACGGCTTCTTTCGTCTTTGTTTTACAACGTGGCCCAGTTAAAGTCCCAAACAGCCTATGTAGCGTTAGTGTTTTTAAGGAATCCATGCAAGCCCAATTAGTTTTTCTGTCTCGCTGGTCTGATTTTCTGCAGGAGAAACAAAATTTAAGATTTGGAGACGGGAGGTATCATCCCCTTCATCTAATAAGCATTAATTAGCGCTCTAACATTTGAGCTACATCCCTATTTACATACACTTTGTTAATTTGAGCAATTAATATCGGTTAACCTTGATTATAAATAAACCAAACACCAATATCCACCTCGCAACACTTTTTTTTTGTTTTTTGGAAATGAGCGCTTTATTACTATAATAGTAATATTACAACAAACCAATCTGTGGTTGTACCCAGCCCACCAGAGTTCAAACCCAAGGTTTGCCACCGTGTGTTGCATAAAAGACAGAATATTCTTTCGATGGGAGGCGGCGTTCTGTCGGCGTGAGCGAGGCAAATCCGTGGTGACTTCGTGAATCTCAAGATTCGATCCGCCGGCTCAGTCTCTCGGAGGTACTCATAGAGTAGGGTGTGCGTGCGTGCGTTTATTGGGTGGGTGCATGTACGTGTTGTGAGCGTCTGTGATTGTACCGTGTTTCTAAAAAAAAGTAATATTACATCCGGGATCTGCATAACAAGATGCACACAACTGACAATCATCCAAAATTATACACAAAAATATTTGAACTAGGCAAGAAGTACACAATTGTTTGATTAAACAAAATGTCTAGGAAGATAAAAGTTCAATCCTTAGATTATGTTGCTATCCATGACGGGAAAAATATCCCTCGCCGTATGTCCTTGCATCACAATATAGATTAACAATATCATGGACTCTTCGGCAGCAAATGTTAACTTCCTTGACGTCCTTCTTTTCTTTGCATGTTTAATTTCCTCGAGAAGATCTCTTGCTTGTACTATTTGTTTTTAACCCGGCAATCAGATTCTAGATACATGTTGATTTTGAGATGTTCTTGGTAATGCTATTAGGGGTAGGATACTGTAAAGGTTCGAGACATTCTAAGAAACAATTGTCTTCATATTTTTTTTGACCAACAGTGTCCTCATATTTATTATCATGGTACGAACACGAGTATGTATATAGTGAGAAACACAAAATGAGTTTGTATTACAGTACGACTCATGCCATCGTTATTTTCTACTTGCTATATACTAGAAAAGGGGTGTTTTGTTGTTTTCTGATGGCGTTGTGAGGCAGTTATGTCACTGAGATGTGGTCTATGGTTGGAAAACCATTCCTAGGGTTCTTCCTTATTTCTCAAGAAAATTGTGAACTCACGCCTAGAAGGGATAACACACAATTGTACTCCCTCGGTTCAGAAATATAAGACATTTTAGCTTTGTGAAATAAAACGTATCTAAGCGCTTTTTAATGTAGATTTACTCCGAACTTCTACGAACTTATACACTAAAAGACGTCTAGATACATTTGATTCATAAAGTTAAACCGTCTTATATTTCTGAGCGGAAGAATGCACATCTATTTCCTTAGATAACTAGTAAACTATATTTTGCGGTAGAAATTAATTTTTTCTCGTGGTATATTGAAACCCACAATTGTAGGGTATATGTTATACTCCCTCGATCTAAAATAAGTGTCGGAGACTTAGTACAAACTTTGTACTAAGTTAGTATAAAATCATCAACACTTATTATTGATCGGAGGGAGTAACAATAATTCTACATCCTAGGGAATGGGCTTACAGACTGACTTGGAGGCTGGTGTTTGGGCTGATTTCTTTTTTCTTCCTTAAAACGTGGAGCCCGTACTGTTCTACTCTGCTACAAGTTGGTTGTCCGTAGGAATTTTTGTAGAACGGTGCATTACTGATGTTATAACACTCATTGGTACGTATTGAGTGTGGAACATAGGAAGAGTTGAATGTATTGATTAATAAGGTTGACAATGGATTAACAATAAAAGATGCATTTATTTGTATTTTTGTATGTGTATGTTTTTGGAAGAAAATTGCAGATAAACGTAAATAGCTTTTTTTCAGAGAAACCCATAAGCCTAAGATTTTTTATTATTCGTTCACGAGGATAGCATAGATTTAATTAGCATATAGATTTTCACATAAAACATAATAAATATCTTGTCAAAGCTTATTTTACTGGATGGAGCTAAGCTAGGTCCAACTACGCTACATCGTAATTATACCTCTAATTCTTAATCCCAAAGTCACATACATGAGCAAGCAAGAGAGTTATTAAGAGGGACAAATTTCCAACCATCGTCTAAAGTTCTAGGATCCCCGATCAAGAACACCATAATGCAAATCTAAGGATCAGGACTTTGTCATCTCCATTGATCCCTCCTCTCTTTTTTACTCTAGGGTGCAACCCTATGAGCTTATGTAGGTGAAATAACATACAATCAATAGTCATAATTACCACATACTCCCTCCGTCCCGGTTTACTGGGCCTAATCTAGAGAAACATTTGTCCCACAATATATCCCCTCTAAGGCTTGCATGTATTTAATTAGGATTAGTAATACCCTCTCTAATTACTCTCCACCTTGCTTTCTCTTTTTTTAAGCCAACCAGAAATAACCTTGTGCATGCGAAAAATCAAAGCAGCCTATGCATGCGAGTCGCCGGTTGGGTCTATCCCTTTTTACATGAGGAGTCTATTATCCTATTAAATCAAGAGTGCACCTGATTGGAGGTTGGTAGAGATTTTTTAGGCCAATAGAACGTTGCCTTGATCGCGATGCAAAACAAATTGGATCCTATAAACCGGGAAAGAGGGAGTAGAACCACAATAAAGTATAAAACTTGACCAAATACTAAGATCATGCTACGTGGATATCAGTGCTAATTCATCATATGCCCCTAGAAATATGGATAACTACTGGCAACTGCGAGACATGGTAATGATCAGTCACATATGAAGTACACCATAATATGAATATATGACTTCACCAGCAGAGAATAGCACAATGCAGAACACTATCATGCAAAATATTACTACTAGAAAGCAATCTAGGGTTCCCATCTACACAAGTTGTGAGGGGATGATGTTCATCTCCGAGATGGAGAAGGTGTTGTTGATGGATATGGTGAAGATGGTAATGCAGATGATCCTCTCTCCGAGAATAATAATTATAAAAACTACCTTGATCGACGACTATATTGAATTGCATCTAAAACTGCAGGTGAAGTGATCTATCAAAAACTGTATTTGCAGGAGCAGATCACGTTCAGAAAATACTTGTTTTTAAAATGCCAACATGCATGCAAAGGAAAACTCCAAATTGCCTTTACTTTTCCGTCCATTTGGTCATTTTGTCTACGGACAGAAATTTCAAGCTAAATTTAGAAAGGCTAGATTTTTCTTTTAGATCGAAGGCACAAAGTGCCCGACTTTGAATTAACAAAGCCCATACGCCCAAGGTTAACAAAGTGCTGAAGAACATCTTACAAGGCAAAGACAAACAAGCAGAAATACAAAGATGAAGCCTAGCTTGAAGCGAAGCCCTAGCCCGCCCACGAGGAACCGGAGAGGAAAAGGAGTTTGGAGAGGCGCCACAGAGGAAGCCCATGCCGCCGTCGACCACGGGGCCAACCATGTCGATCATCTGTTCCACCTCTAGAAAGCACCCTGCTTTCTGCCTTGAATCGGCGCCCGTACCGTCGAGAGGTGGAAAGGCTCACCCTGAGCACACACGGACAATCAGACATGTTGCCAGGGAGGGATTTGAGCATTGCCGCCTCGTCAAGCCGCCATCCACGAACACCACCGCCGCTCACAGCACCACCAAGCGAGCGAGACGCAAAACTGCCGGAGAAAGCGCCACCAAAGATGCGGTGAAAAATATTGACAGATCTGGTGAAGCCCCATCGGCTCAAGTCGGAGGAAGGCTGCGGAGGAGACCCTTCTCCTCTCGCCCAGGATCGAGGGCGCCGCCGCCGGCAAGCATGACCTGCAAGGACCCGGAGCGCGACCACACCACACCACAACACCATGCGAGCAACTGCTACAAGCAACAGCACAGCCAGCTGGCTCGACCACCCCACTGTCTCAAAGCGATGCCTTCAAGAAGGGAACAACGCCGGAGCGCCGCCACCGCCCAATGAATTTAGGTTTTCACCCGAGACAGGGCAAGATGGGGAGGGAGAGGGGAGCAGGCCTCGAAGTCGCCTTCAGGAAGGGGTAGGACGCTCGCAGCACCGTCGACATCGTGGCCGCCGGCAATAAGGGTTTCTCGGTCACTCCATCACCAGCGCCACCCAACAGCCACGGAGAAGACCGAGGTACTCCAGGACGAGGGGATGTGCCGAGCAGCGCGAGCCGGTACCACCATCTTCAGATCTGGCCGGAGGTCAGGAGGCCCCCGAACGCCCCGCACCCGCCGTCACCTTGCTGCCCACACAGCCGAGGCGGCCTGCAACCTGTGACGCCGCCCGCGCCGGACCGGCGCCGCCCACACCAAGGGCCGCCGCCCTAAATCCAAGGCCCCTGCCAGGGATATGGCTGGAAGCACCCCTACCCACCACCCGCAGCCCATCACCGGCGAGGCCGAGAAGGAGGGGAGGGGAGGGAGGGAGGTCATCGAGCCGAATCCAGCGGCGGAGCCCAGCTTCCCACCTGGCGGCCCGCGTCCAAACCGCCCATGAGGCTCAGGAGCAGATCCCCACCGTCCCCCTCACCAGCGTCGCGGGCTAGGCCGGCAGGCGCCTCGAGGGCCCGAGGGAGGGTGGCGGCGGGCTGAGGTTCGCCCCTGGTCGCCTAGGAGGGGGCGACCCGAGGAGCGTCGCGTCTATCGCTCACTATTAGTCGGTTCTAGATACCAAGGCTAGAAAAATCATAAGGAATAATTGTTTTTCACCATCGCTACAGCCAAAAAGACCAAGCAATATCTAGCTACGCTGCGTTACGCCACCGCCACCTCTGTCGCTGCGGGTCGCTGGCCAAGATAACCTCAAGGCTGCATCCTTCAAAATCCAGCCCTTCTAGGGCAGCGAGCATCTTCTTCATGGGCATGCATAGTCGCCATTTTGACAATACCCTCAGAGGTGTTGGCATCCTTGCTATAGATAATCTCGGTGCTGGACACTTTGCCGTGCTTGCCGAAGAAGAGTTGCAGCTGAGGGTTCTTCACTTTGGGAGGTATATTATGTACCAACACACTGAAACGATGCTCGTAATGTCTCTCGATGTGGAAGATGCCTGATGGACTGGCAATTGGAGCTGCCTTTTGGTGTTTCTTCAGTTTTTGAGCCTGCAGCTTCCTCCTAATTATCTGCTGATCGAGCACAATCAATGTAGTATTGTTAGCACTTGGTCAGTTGAGATGCTTATGATGAATCGAGGTGTGTTATATTGGTTCTGCTAATCAATTGTTATCTTGTTCTGTTAGCTTGACTAAATTCATTAGCGAAAAGAAAATTAAAGAATTTGAGATGTTTTCAGGAGTGTGTAAATTACGAAGTGGAGCAACGGTGGGCTGGGGATAAACCACATGCACTTCTTGTCCTTCCATTCTTCAGGCAGCCGCTCGATGCACTCGGTCTTGCTGTCAAGGAAATTGTACCTGAACACGCCGAAACTCCTAGGCGTCCAGCCATACTGTCCTGGTAGAAGAAGTAGGCGCATCCGCCTTGGCCGCCTAGCAGCGAAGCGTCGACGGCGAAGCTATTTGGCGACCCCAGGAACAGCACCCGATCAGCCAGATAATGGCTTTCTTTGCCCACCCATCGCACCTTTTCAGGCACTGTCGCTTCCTCTAGCGCGTGCACCGACACCAAGAAGGTCTTAGTGCAGGGGGCGGCGGGGTCATCGGAGTAATACAACTGGACCGACGCCCACAGCAGCTCGCCGTGGGACTCCAGGATGTGGTTGGACCGCTCTGGCGGCTGCCGGGCTGGTTCAGTCCTATACGTGGCCTTGGGACCAGCACGTCGTCGTCCTCGTCCCGCATGACGATGCGCCAGCAGCTAGATTCCACGCTGATCAGGAACCTGCCGGCTGAACTCCATGCGCAGAACTCAATCTGCTTGCCGTTGCTTTCGTAGGTCCTGTCCACGACCGTCCACTCTGTGTCGCCGGGCCGCAGGAGTGCCGCTCGGAACCTGGTCGTGCCGCCCTTGCTGTCATGGGAGGTGCCGTAGATGAAGGTGGTGCCGTCGCCGGAGACGATGGCGCAGGGATTCTCCTCCCAGGGATAGTCAAAGTAGGACGGGAAGCGAGGCAGGTCGGTGACAGCCTCAGTGATAGGGTCATGCAGAGTCGGGACGAGTCGTTTGACGGTCAGGTACCCGACGATGGCGCCGTCGGCGCTGTACACCCAGTGCCTCTCGCGCGGGTACGGCTGCGGTAGCATGAGGTAGATGGACTTGGAGAAGATGCACCTGGCCTTGAGCGGGGAGGCCGTCGGGGCAAGGAACCAGGGGAGGAGCTGGGTCGTCGTCGCCGTCCCGGACAGCTGGTCGCGGGAGCTGCGCCATGGATGGCAGACGGCGTGGAAGATGACGAAGTCGGCGGCGACGTGCAGGCGTCCGGCGATCTCGCGGGAGGTCAGACCAACCCTTCCGGCGCATGGCGGCGGCAGATGGATATAATAGAGGCGCGCAAGGAAGGGGTCAGTAGATGGAATCAGATCAGAATAGAAAACACATCCCATCCGTACGTTTCACTACGGGAAAAAAGCTCGTTGCCGTGGGTCGCAACTTTGCCGTGAGCCGTAACACGGCAAACAAACCTTTGCCGTGAGCCCGCCAGCAGGGCCCACGGCAGCGAAACGATTCTGCACGGAGAAAATCCCCTCACGGCAGCGAAAAACCTCATGGCAACAACCATACGAAACACACGACAGAGACAAAACGCTCGGCAAAGGAAATCAAAACGCACGGCAAAGACTGCTGACACGGCAGCACGGCATATTCGGCCCCCTCCGTGTGGATATTCCCCTGCAGAAGGGTACACCGCTCCGCTGTTGACGGAGGGGGCAACGGAGGGGACTAACGGAGCGGCTTTGCCGGCAGAGACGGCTTTGCCGTGAGTTGACCTGACAAACCATAGATTTAATTTAAAAAATGGCCCAATCCAGCCTATGTGGGATTCAAACTTTGGTTGGCAAGGTTGCAAAGTATGGGCTATGCCGGTCGGCAAGTTTAGGTAGTTGGTATAGACTAGCTATGGAGTCTTTTGTTGTCTTGTCTACGCTCTTTGCCGTGAGTCGATTTTGCAACCAAATCGTCTTTGCCGTGCGTCCTGACGAGATACCCACGGCTTTGCCGTGAGTTTTTTTTCTCCATTTTCTTCTACCGTTTCTATTAATTTCTTTGTTTAAGTTACTTATATCCCGCGAAGGGGGACACATGCACCCGGGGACTAGGTTTTGTATGTTTCAACATAGCACCACACTTTCATGCATGTGCTAGGGCCACATACAAGTCATTGAGGTGTTTGATGCCGGGGCCGGTTTCTGGAACCCTGACCCGTGGGCCTCGCGTCGTCTACCCCTAGACTTTCTTCTAACGGGGGTATCCCGGTGTAGCCCTCTCTTGTTTTGTGTTTGTTTAGGTCATAGGATGATGTAAAACCATGTTGCGTCACAAGGGGAGTGACAATATCCTACTCTCTAGTGCTTGTGAGGACTTTCCCCTTAGGCAGGCCGGAACCCTTGCTTTTAGGTTCTGATTGCATGCTGCGAAGGGGACACATGCACCAGGGACTAGGTTTTGTATGTTTCAACATAGCACCACACTTTCATGCATGTGCTAGGGCCACATGCAAGTCCTTGAGTGTTTGATGCCCGGGCCTTGGTTCCTGCGGAACCCTGACCCGTGGGCCTCGCGTCGTCTACCCCCTAGAATTTCTCCTGACGGGGGTAGCCGGTGTAGCCCTCTCCCGTTTTGTGTTTGTTTAGGTCATAGGATGATGTAAAACCATGTTGGGTCACAAGGGGAGTGACAATATCCTACTCTCTAGTCTTAATGTGAGGACTTTCCCCCTTAGGCAGGCCGGAACCCTTGCTTTTTGGTTCTGATTGCATGCATGCGAAGGGGACACATGCACCGGGGACTAGGTTTTGTATGTTTCAACATAGCACCACACTTTCATGCATGTGCTAGGGCCACATGCAAGTCCTTGAGTGTTTGATGCCGGGCCTTGGTTTCCTGCGGAACCCTGACCCGTGGGCCTCGCGTCGTCTACCCCCTAGACTTTCTTCTAACGGAGGTAGCCCGGTGTAGCCCTCGCTTGTTTTGTGTTTGTTTAGGTCATAGGATGATGTAAAACCATGTTGGGTCACAAGGGGAGTGACAATATCCTACTCTCTAGTCTTGTGTGAGGACTTTCCCCTTAGGCGAGCACAGGAACCCTTGCTTTTAGGATTCTGATTGCATGCACTGAAGGGGACACATGCACCCAGGGACTAGGTTTTGTATGTTTCAACATAGCACCACACTTTCATGCATGTGCTAGGGCCACATACAAGTCCTTGAGTGTTTGATGCCCGGGCCTTGGTTTCTGTGGAACCACGACCGTGGGCCTCGCGTCGTCTACCCCCTAGACTTTCTTCTAACGGAGGTAGCCCGGTGTAGCCCTCTCTTGTTTTGTGTTTGTTTAGGTCATAGGATGATGTAAAACCATGTTGGGTCACAAGGGAGTGACAATATCCTACTCTCTAGTCTTTATGAGAACTTTCCCCTTAGGCAGGCAGAAACCCTTGCTTTTGATTCTGATTGCATGCCTGCGAAGGGGGACACATGCACCTGGGGACTAGGTTTTGTATGTTTCAACATATCACCACACTTTCATGCATGTGCTAGGGCCACATGCAAGTCCTTGAGGTGTTTCGATGCCCCGGAGCGTGGTTTCCTGCGGAACCCTGACCCGTGGGCCTCGCGTCGTCTACCCCCTAGACTTTCTTCTAACGGGGGTAGCCCAGTGTAGCCCTCTCTTGTTTTGTGTTTGTTTAGGTCATAGGATGATGTAAAACCATGTTGGGTCACAAGGGGAGTGGCAATATCCTACTCTCTAGTCTTGTGAGGACTTTCCCCCTTAGGCAGGCAGGAACCCTTGCTTTTAGGATTCTGATTGCATGCCTGCGAAGGGGGACACATGCACCCGGGGACTAGGTTTTGTATGTTTCAACATAGCACCACACTTTCATGCATGTGCTAGGGCCACATGCAAGTCCTTGAGGTGTTTCAATGCCCCGGAGCGCGGTTTCCTGTGGAACCCTGACCCGTGGGCCTCGCGTCGTCTACCCCCTAGACTTTCTTCTGACGGGGGTATCCCGGTGTAGCCCTCTCTTGTTTTGTGTTTGTTTAGGTCATAGGATGATGTAAAACCATGTTGGGTCACAAGGGGAGTGACAATATCGTACTCTCTAGTGTCATAACGGGCACTTCCCCCTTAGACGAGCCCGGAACCCTTGCTTTTAGGTTACAGTGCATGCCTGCGAAGGGGGACACATGCACCCGGGGACTAGGTTTTGTATGTTTCAACATAGCACCACACTTTCATGCATGTGCTAGGGCCACATGCAAGTCCTTGAGGTGTTTCGATGCCCCGGAGCACGGTTTCCTGCAGAACCCTGACCCGTGGGCCTCGCGTCGTCTACCCCCTAGACTTTATTCTGACGGGGGTAGCCCGGTGTATTCCTCTCTTGTTTTGTGTTTGTTTAGGTCATAGGATGATGTAAAACCATGTTGCGTCACAAGGGGAGTGACAATATCCTACTCTCTAGTCGTAGCAGGACTTTCCCCCTTAGACGAGCCCGAAACCCTTGCTTTTAGGTTACAGTGCATGCCTACGAAGGGGGACACATGCACCCGGGGACTAGGTTTTGTATGTTTCAACATAGCACCACAGTTTCATGCATGTGCTAGGGCCACATGCAAGTCCTTGAGGTGTTTCGATGCCCTGGAGCGCGGTTTCCTGCGGAACCCTGACCCGTGGGCCTCGCGTCGTCTACCCCCTAGACTTTCTTCTGACGGGGGTAGCCCGGTGTAGCCCTCTCTTGTTTTGTGTTTGTTTAGGTCATAGGATGATGTAAAACCATGTTGGTTCACAAGGGGAGTGACAATATCCTACTCTTTAGTCTTGTGAGGACTTTCCCCCTTAGACGAGCCTGGAACCCTTGCTTTTAGGTTACAGTGCATGTCTGCGAAGGGGGACACATGCACCCGGGGACTATGTTTTGTATGTTTCAACATAGGACCACACTTTCATGCATGTGATAGGGCCACATGCAAGTCCTTGAGGTGTTTCGATGCCCCGGAGCGCGGTTTCCTATGGAACCCTGACCCGTGGGCCTCGCGTCGTCTACCCCCTAGACTTTCTTCTGACGGGGGTAGCCCGGTGTAGCCCTCTCTTGTTTTGTGTTTGTTTAGGTCATAGGATGATGTAAAACCATGTTGGGTCACAAGGGGAGTGACAATATCCTACTCTCTAGTCTTGCGTGAGGACTTTCCCCCTTAGGCAGGCAGGAACCCTTGCTTTTAGGTTCTGATTGCATGCTGCGAAGGGGACACATGCACCTGGGGACTAGGTTTTGTATGTTTCAACATAGCACCACACTTTCATGCATGTGCTAGGGCCACATGCAAGTCCTTGAGTGTTTGATGCCGGGCGCGGTTTCCTGTGGAACCCTGACCCGTGGGCCTCGCGTCGTCTACCCCCTAGACTTTCTTCTAACGGGGGTAGCCCAGTGTAGCCCTCTCTTGTTTTGTGTTTGTTTAGGTCATAGGATGATGTAAAACCATGTTGGGTCACAAGGGGAGTGACAATATCCTACTCTCTAGTGCCGTAACGGGGACTTTCCCCCTTAGGCAGGCAAAACCCTTGCTTTTTAGATTCTGATGCATGCTGCGAAGGGGACACATGCACCGGGGACTAGGTTTTGTATGTTTCAACATAGCACCACACTTTCATGCATGTGCTAGGGCCACATGCAAGTCCTTGGTGTTTGATGCCGGGCGGTTTCTGTGGAACCACGACCCGTGGGCCTCGCGTCGTCACCCCTAGACTTTCTTCGTGAGGGGTAGCCGGTGTAGCCCTCTCTTGTTTTGTGTTTGTTTAGGTCATAGGATGATGTAAAACCATGTTGCGTCACAAGGGGAGTGACAATATCCTACTCTCTAGTCATGTGGGCACTTCCCCTTAAACGGGCAGAACCCTTGCTTTTAGGTTCTGATGCATGCTGCGAAGGGGACACATGCACCCGGGGACTAGGTTTTGTATGTTTCAACATAGCACCACACTTTCATGCATGTGCTAGGGCCACATGCAAGTCCTTGAGGTGTTTCGATGCCCCGGAGCACGGTTTCCTGCAGAACCCTGACCCGTGGGCCTCGCGTCGTCTACCCCCTAGACTTTATTCTGACGGGGGGTATCCCGGTGTATTCCTCTCTTGTTTTGTGTTTGTTTAGGTCATAGGATGATGTAAAACCATGTTGCGTCACAAGGGGAGTGACAATATCCTACTCTCTAGTCATGTGAGGACTTTCCCCCTTAGGCAGGCGAAACCCTTGCTTTTAGGTTCTGATTGCATGCCTTGAAGGGGACACATGCACCCGGGGACTAGGTTTTGTATGTTTCAACATAGCACCACACTTTCATGCATGTGCTAGGGCCACATGCAAGTCCTTGAGGTGTTTCGATGCCCCGGAGCGCGGTTTCCTGCGGAACCCTGACCCGTGGGCCTCGCGTCGTCTACCCCCTAGAATTTCTCCTGACGGGGGTAGCCGGTGTAGCCCTCTCCCGTTTTGTGTTTGTTTAGGTCATAGGATGATGTAAAACCATGTTGGGTCACAAGGGGAGTGACAATATCCTACTCTCTAGTCTTGTGAGGGACTTTCCCCTTAGGCAGGCAGGAACCCTTGCTTTTTGGTTAGAGTGCATGCCTGCGAAGGGGGACACATGCACCCGGGGACTAGGTTTTGTATGTTTCAACATAGCACCACACTTTCATGCATGTGCTAGGGCCACATGCAAGTCCTTGAGGTGTTTCGATGCCGGGCCGGTTTCTGCGGAACCACGACCCGTGGGCCTCGCGTCGTCTACCCTAGACTTTCTTCTAGGAGGTAGCCAGTGTAGCCCTCTCTTGTTTTGTGTTTGTTTAGGTCATAGGATGATGTAAAACCATGTTGGGTCACAAGGGAGTGACAATATCCTACTCTCTAGTCTTATGTGAGGACTTTCCCCTTAGGCGAACTGACCCTTGCTTTTAGTTCTGATTGCATGCTGCGAAGGGGACACATGCACCGGGGACTAGGTTTTGTATGTTTCAACATAGCACCACACTTTCATGCATGTGCTAGGGCCACATGCAAGTCCTTGAGGTGTTTGATGCCCGGGCCTTGGTTTCTGTGGAACCACGACCGTGGGCCTCGTCGTCTACCCCTAGACTTTCTTCTAGCGAGGTAGCCGGTGTAGCCCTCTCCTGTTTTGTGTTTGTTTAGGTCATAGGATGATGTAAAACCATGTTGGGTCACAAGGGGAGTGACAATATCCTACTCTCTAGTCTTATGTGAAACTTTCCCCCTTAGGCAGGCAAAACCCTTGCTTTTGGGTTACAGTGCATGCTGAAGGGGACACATGCACCGGGGACTAGGTTTTGTATGTTTCAACATATCACCACACTTTCATGCATGTGCTAGGGCCACATGCAAGTCCTTGAGTGTTTGATGCCGGGCCGCGGTTTCTGCGGAACCACGACCCGTGGGCCTCGTCGTCTACCCCTAGACTTTCTTCTAGGGGTAGCCGGTGTACCCTCTCTTGTTTTGTGTTTGTTTAGGTCATAGGATGATGTAAAACCATGTTGGGTCACAAGGAGTGACAATATCCTACTCTCTAGTCTTGTGAGGACTTTCCCCCTTAGGCGAGCCGGAACCCTTGCTTTTGGTTCTAGTGCATGCCTGAAGGGGACACATGCACCGGGGACTAGGTTTTGTATGTTTCAACATAGCACCACACTTTCATGCATGTGCTAGGGCCACATGCAAGTCCTTGAGGTGTTTGATGCCGGGCCGGTTTCTGCGGAACCACGACCCGTGGGCCTCGCGTCGTCTACCCCTAGACTTTCTTCTAGAGGTAGCCGGTGTAGCCCTCTCTTGTTTTGTGTTTGTTTAGGTCATAGGATGATGTAAAACCATGTTGGGTCACAAGGGAGTGACAATATCCTACTCTCTAGTGCTGTGAGGACTTTCCCCCTTAGGCGAGGCAGAACCCTTGCTTTTGAGTTCTGATGCATGCTGCGAAGGGGACACATGCACCGGGGACTAGGTTTTGTATGTTTCAACATAGCACCACACTTTCATGCATGTGCTAGGGCCACATGCAAGTCCTTGAGGTGTTTGATGCCGGGGCGCGGTTTCTGCGGAACCACGACCGTGGGCCTCGCGTCGTCTACCCCTAGACTTTCTTCTAGGGGTAGCACGGTGTAGCCCTCTCTTGTTTTGTGTTTGTTTAGGTCATAGGATGATGTAAAACCATGTTGGGTCACAAGGGGACAATATCCTACTCTCTAGTCTTGTGAGGACTTTCCCCCTTAGGCAGGCAGAACCCTTGCTTTTGATTCTGATTGCATGCTGCGAAGGGGACACATGCACCGGGACTAGGTTTTGTATGTTTCAACATAGCACCACACTTTCATGCATGTGCTAGGGCCACATGCAAGTCCTTGAGTGTTTGATGCCGGGCGTGGTTCCTGCGGAACCCTGACCCGTGGGCCTCGCGTCGTCTACCCCCTAGACTTTCTTCTAACGGGGGTAGCCCAGTGTAGCCCTCTCTTGTTTTGTGTTTGTTTAGGTCATAGGATGATGTAAAACCATGTTGGGTCACAAGGGGAGTGACAATATCCTACTCTCTAGTCTTGTGTGAGGACTTTCCCCTTAGGCAGGCAGGAACCCTTGCTTTTAGGTTCTGATTGCATGCTGCGAAGGGGACACATGCACCGGGACTAGGTTTTGTATGTTTCAACATAGCACCACACTTTCATGCATGTGCTAGGGCCACATGCAAGTCCTTGAGTGTTTTCAATGCCGGGCCGCAGTTCCTGTGGAACCCTGACCCGTGGGCCTCGCGTCGTCTACCCCTAGACTTTCTTCTGACGGGGGTAGCCCGGTGTAGCCCTCTCTTGTTTTGTGTTTGTTTAGGTCATAGGATGATGTAAAACCATGTTGGGTCACAAGGGGAGTGACAATATCGTACTCTCTAGTGTCGTAACGGGCACTTCCCCCTTAGACGGGCCCAGAACCCTTGCTTTTAGGTTACAGTGCATGCCTGCGAAGGGGGACACATGCACCCGGGGACTAGGTTTTGTATGTTTCAACATAGCACCACACTTTCATGCATGTGCTAGGGCCACATGCAAGTCCTTGAGGTGTTTCGATGCCCCGGAGCACGGTTTCCTGCAGAACCCTGACCCGTGGGCCTCGCGTCGTCTACCCCCTAGACTTTATTCTGACGGGGGTAGCCCGGTGTATTCCTCTCTTGTTTTGTGTTTATTTAGGTCATAGGATGATGTAAAACCATGTTGCGTCACAAGGGGAGTGACAATATCCTACTCTCTAGTGCTTGTGAGGACTTTCCCCCTTAGGCAGGCAGAACCCTTGCTTTTAGGTTCACAGTGCATGCCTCTGAAGGGGACACATGCACCAGGGACTAGGTTTTGTATGTTTCGACATAGCACCACACTTTCATGCATGTGCTAGGGCCACATGCAAGTCCTTGAGTGTTTGATGCCGGGCGCGGTTTCTGCGGAACCACCCGTGGGCCTCGCGTCGTCTACCCCCTAGACTTTCTTGGCAGCAGGGTAGCCGGTATAGCCCTCTCTTGTTTTGTGTTTGTTTAGGTCATAGGATGATGTAAAACCATGTTGGTTCACAAGGGGAGTGACAATATCCTACTCTCTAGTGTCATGTGAGGACTTTCCCCCTTAGGCAGGCAGAACCCTTGCTTTTAGGTTACATTGCATGCTTGCGAAGGGGGACACATGCACCTGGGGACTAGGTTTTGTATGTTTCAACATAGCACCACACTTTCATGCATGTGCTAGGGCCACATGCAAGTCCTTGAGGTGTTTCGATGCCCCGGAGCGCGGTTTCCTGTGGAACCCTGACCCGTGGGCCTCGCGTCGTCTACCCCCTAGACTTTCTTCTGAGGTAGCCGGTGTAACCCTCTCTTGTTTTGTGTTTGTTTAGGTCATAGGATGATGTAAAACCATGTTGGGTCACAAGGGGAGTGACAATATCGTACTCTCTAGTCTTTATGTGAGGACTTTCCCCCTTAGGCAGGCAGAAACCCTTGCTTTTAGGTTACATTGCATGCTTGCGAAGGGGGACACATGCACCTGGGGACTAGGTTTTGTATGTTTCAACATAGCACCACACTTTCATGCATGTGCTAGGGCCACATGCAAGTCCTTGAGGTGTTTCGATGCCGGGCCGGTTTCTGCGGAACCACGACCCGTGGGCCTCGTCGTCTACCCCTAGACTTTCTTCTGACGGGGGTAGCCCGGTGTAGCCCTCTCTTGTTTTGTGTTTGTTTAGGTCATAGGATGATGTAAAACCATGTTGGGTCACAAGGGGAGTGACAATATCCTACTCTCTAGTCTTTGTGAGGACTTTCCCCTTAGGAGCAGAACCCTTGCTTTTAGGTTACAGTGCATGCCTGCGAAGGGGGACACATGCACCCGGGGACTAGGTTTTGTATGTTTCAACATAGCACCACACTTTCATGCATGTGCTAGGGCCACATGCAAGTCCTTGAGGTGTTTGATGCCGGGGCGGTTTCCTGCGGAACCCTGACCCGTGGGCCTCGCGTCGTCTACCCCCTAGACTTTCTTCCGACGGGGGTAGCCCGGTGTAGCCCTCTCTTGTTTTGTGTTTGTTTAGCTCATAGGATGATGTAAAACCTTGTTGGGTCACAAGGGGAGTGACAATATCCTACTCTCTAGTCTTGTGGGCACTTCCCCTTAAACGGGCAGAACCCTTGCTTTTAGGTTCTGATGCATGCCTGCGAAGGGGGACACATGCACCCGGGGACTAGGTTTTGTATGTTTCAACATAGCACCACACTTTCATGCATGTGCTAGGGCCACATGCAAGTCCTTGAGGTGTTTCGATGCCCCGGAGCACGGTTTCCTGCGGAACCCTGACCCGTGGGCCTCGCGTCGTCTACCCCCTAGACTTTCTTCTGACGGGGGTAGCCCGGTGTATTCCTCTCTTGTTTTGTGTTTGTTTAGGTCATAGGATGATGTAAAACCATGTTGCGTCACAAGGGGAGTGACAATATCCTACTCTCTAGTCTATGTGAGGACTTTCCCCCTTAGGCAGGCACCCTTGCTTTTAGTTCTGATTGCATGCTGCGAAGGGGACACATGCACCGGGGTCTAGGTTTTGTATGTTTCAACATAGCACCACACTTTAATTCATGTGCTAGGGCCACATGCAAGTCCTTGAGGTGTTTCGATGCCGGGCCTTGGTTTCCTGCGGAACCCTGACCCGTGGACCTCGCGTCGTCTACCCCATAGACTTTCTTCTAACGGGGGTAGCCCTCTCTTGTTTTGTGTTTGTTTAGGTCATAGGATGATGTAAAACCATGTTGGGTCACAAGGTGAGTGACAATATCCTACTCTCTAGTGTTGTAATGAGGACTTTCCCCCTTAGGCAGGCGGAACCCTTGCTTTTTAGGTTACTGTGCATGCTGCGAAGGGGACACATGCACCGGGGACTAGGTTTTGTATGTTTCAACATAGCACCACACTTTCATGCATGTGCTAGGGCCACATGCAAGTCCTTGAGTGTTTGATGCCCGGGCGCGGTTTCTGTGGAACCACGACCGTGGGCCTCGCGTCGTCTACCCCTAGACTTTCTTCTAAGGGAGTAGCCGGTGTAGCCCTCTCTTGTTTTGTGTTTGTTTAAGTCATAGGATGATGTAAAACCATGTTGGGTCACAAGGGAGTGACAATATCCTACTCTCTAGTCTTATGTGAGGACTTTCCCCCTTAGGCGAGCAGAACCCTTGCTTTTAGGTTCTGATGCATGCCTGCGAAGGGGACACATGCACAGGGACTAGGTTTTGTATGTTTCAACATAGCACCACACTTTCATGCATGTGCTAGGGCCACATGCAAGTCCTTGAGGTGTTTCGATGCCCCGGAGCGCGGTTTCCTGCGGAACCCTGACCCGTGGGCCTCGCGTCGTCTACCCCCTAGACTTTCTTCTAACGGGGGTAGCCCGGTGTAGCCCTCTCTTGTTTTGTGTTTGTTTAGGTCATAGGATGATGTAAAACCATGTTGGGTCACAAGGTGAGTGACAATATCCTACTCTCTAGTCATGTGAGGACTTTCCCCTTAGGCAGGCAGGAACCCTTGCTTTTGAGGTTCTGATTGCATGCTGCGAAGGGGACACATGCACCCGGGGACTAGGTTTTGTATGTTTCAACATAGCACCACACTTTCATGCATGTGCTAGGGCCACATGCAAGTCCTTGAGGTGTTTCGATGCCCCGGAGCGCGGTTTCCTGCGGAACCCTGACCCGTGGGCCTCGCGTCGTCTACCCCCTAGACTTTATTCTGACGGGGGTAGCCCGGTGTATTCCTCTCTTGTTTTGTGTTTGTTTAGGTCATAGGATGATGTAAAACCATGTTGGGTCACAAGGGGAGTGACAATATCCTACTCTCTAGTCTTATGTGAGGACTTTCCCCTTAGGCAGGCAGGAACCCTTGCTTTTAGATTCTGATGCATGCTGCGAAGGGGACACATGCACCGGGGACTAGGTTTTGTATGTTTCAACATAGCACCACACTTTCATGCATGTGCTAGGGCCACATGCAAGTCCTTGAGTGTTTGATGCCGGGCGCGGTTTCTGTGGAACCACGACCCGTGGGCCTCGCGTCGTCTACCCCTAGACTTTCTTGGCGAGGTAGCCGGTGTAGCCCTCTATTGTTTTGTGTTTGTTTAGGTCATAGGATGATGTAAAACCATGTTGGGTCACAAGGAGTGACAATATCCTACTCTCTAGTCTTTATGAGGACTTTCCCCCTTAGGCAGCAAAACCCTTGCTTTTGAGTTCTGATTGCATGCTGCGAAGGGGACACATGCACCAGGGACTAGGTTTTGTATGTTTCAACATAGCACCACACTTTCATGCATGTGCTAGGGCCACATGCAAGTCCTTGAGGTGTTTCGATGCCCCGGAGCGCGGTTTCCTGCGGAACCCTGACCCGTGGGCCTCGCGTCGTCTACCCCTAGACTTTCTTCTGACGGGGGTAGCCCGGTGTAGCCCTCTCTTGTTTTGTGTTTGTTTAGGTCATAGGATGATGTAAAACCATGTTGGGTCACAAGGGGAGTGACAATATCCTACTCTCTAGTCTTGTGTGGGACTTTCCCCTTAGGCAGGCAGAACCCTTGCTTTTGGGTTCTGATTGCATGCCTGAAGGGGACACATGCACCGGGGACTAGGTTTTGTATGTTTCAACATAGCACCACACTTTCATGCATGTGCTAGGGCCACATGCAAGTCCTTGAGTGTTTGATGCCGGGCCGGTTTCTGTGGAACCACGACCCGTGGGCCTCGCGTCGTCTACCCCTAGACTTTCTTGGCGGGGTAGCCGGTGTAGCCCTCTCTTGTTTTGTGTTTGTTTAGGTCATAGGATGATGTAAAAACATGTTGGGTCACAAGGGGAGTGACAATATCCTACTCTCTAGTCTTGTGTGAGGACTTTCCCCCTTAGGCAGGCAGGAACCCTTGCTTTTAGGTTCTGATTGCATGCTGCGAAGGGGACACATGCACCAGGGACTAGGTTTTGTATCTTTCAACATAGCACCACACTTTCATGCATGTGCTAGGGCCACATGCAAGTCCTTGAGTGTTTGATGCCGGGCGGTTTCTGCAGAACCACGACCGTGGGCCTCGCGTCGTCTACCCCTAGACTTTCTTACGGAGGGGTAGCCGGTGTATTCCTCTCTTGTTTTGTGTTTGTTTAGGTCATAGGATGATGTAAAACCATGTTGCGTCACAATGGGATTGACAATATCCTACTCTCTAGTCTTATGTGAGGACTTTCCCCTTAGGCAGGCAGAAACCCTTGCTTTTAGGTTACATTGCATGCTTGAAGGGGACACATGCACCCGGGGACTAGGTTTTGTATGTTTCGACATAGCACCACAATTTCATGCATGTGCTAGGGCCACATGAAAGTCCTTGAGTGTTTGATGCCGGGCGCGGTTTCTGCGGAACCACGACCCGTGGGCCTCGCGTCGTCTACCCCCTAGACTTTCTTCTGAAGGGGGTAGCCAGTGTAACCCTCTCTTGTTTTGTGTTTGTTTAGGTCATAGGATGATGTAAAACCATGTTGGGTCACAAGGGAGTGACAATATCCTACTCTCTAGTCTTAATGAGGACTTTCCCCTTAGGCGAGCAGGAACCCTTGCTTTTTGGTTCTGTGCATGCTGCGAAGGGGACACATGCACCGGGGACTAGGTTTTGTATGTTTCAAGATATCACCACACTTTCATGCATGTGCTAGGGCCACATGCAAGTCCTTGAGTGTTTGATGCCGGGCCGGTTTCCTGTGGAACCCTGACCCGTGGGCCTCGCGTCGTATACCCCCTAGACTTTCTTCTGGCGGGGGTAGCCAGGTGTAGCCCTTTCTTGTTTTGTGTTTGTTTAGGTCATAGGATGATGTAAAACCATGTTGGGTCACAAGGGGAGTGACAATATCGTACTCTCTAGTCTGTAATGTGGGACTTTCCCCCTTAGGCAGGCAGGAACCCTTGCTTTTAGGTTCTGATTGCATGCCTGCGAAGGGGACACATGCACCGGGGACTAGGTTTTGTATGTTTCAACATAGCACCACACTTTCATGCATGTGCTAGGGCCACATGCAAGTCCTTGAGTGTTTGATGCCGGGCCGCGGTTTCTGTGGAACCACGACCCGTGGGCCTCGCGTCGTCTACCCCTAGACTTTCTTCTAGGGGTAGCCGGTGTAACCCTCTCTTGTTTTGTGTTTGTTTAGGTCATAGGATGATGTAAAACCATGTTGGGTCACAAGGGAGTGACAATATCCTACTCTCTAGTGCATGTGAGGACTTTCCCCCTTAGGCAGGCAGAAACCCTTGCTTTTAGGTTACAGTGCATGCCTGCGAAGGGGGACACATGCACTCGGGGACTAGGTTTTGTATGTTTCAACATAGCACCACACTTTCATGCATGTGCTAGGGCCACATGCAAGTCCTTGAGGTGTTTCGATGCCGGGCGCGGTTTCTGCGGAACCACGACCCGTGGGCCTCGCGTCGTCTACCCCTAGACTTTCTTGGCAGGGGTAGCCGGTGTAGCCCTCTCTTGTTTTGTGTTTGTTTAGATCATAGGATGATGTAAAACCGTGTTGGGTCACAAGGGGTGACAATATCCTACTCTCTAGTCTCATGTGAGGACTTTCCCCTTAGGCAGGCAGAACCCTTGCTTTTAGGTTCTGATGCATGCTGCGAAGGGGACACATGCACCCGGGGACTAGGTTTATTATGTTTCAACATAGCACCACACTTTCATGCATGTGCTAGGGCCACATGCAAGTCCTTGAGGTGTTTGATGCCGGGCCGGTTTCTGCGGAAGCCTGACCCGTGGGCCTCGCGTCGTCTACCCCCTAGACTTTCTTCTGACGGGGGTAGCCCAGTGTAGCCCTCTCTTGTTTTGTGTTTGTTTGGGTCATAGGATTATGTAAAAACATGTTGGGTCACAAGGGGGTGACAATATCCTACTCTCTAGTCTTGTGAGGGACTTTCCCCCTTAGGCAGGCAGGAACCCTTGCTTTTAGGATTCTGAGTGCATGCTGCGAAGGGGACACATGCACCGGGGACTAGGTTTTGTATGTTTCAACATAGCACCACACTTTCATGCATGTGCTAGGGCCACATGCAAGTCCTTGAGTGTTTGATGCCGGGCGCGGTTTCTGCGGAACCACGACCCGTGGGCCTCGCGTCGTCTACCCCTAGACTTTCTTCAGGGGGTAGCCGGTGTAGCCCTCTCTTGTTTTGTGTTTGTTTAGGTCATAGGATGATGTAAAACCATGTTGGGTCACAAGGGGGTGACAATATCCTACTCTCTAGTCTTAATGTGAGGACTTTCCCCTTAGGCGAGCAGAACCCTTGCTTTTAGGTTCTGATTGCATGCACTGCGAAGGGGACACATGCTCCCGGGGACTAGGTTTTGTATGTTTCAACATAGCACCACACTTTCATGCATGTGCTAGGGCCACATGCAAGTCCTTGAGTGTTTGATGCCCGGGCGCGGTTTCTGCGGAACCACGACCCGTGGGCCTCGCGTCGTCTACCCCTAGACTTTCTTCTGAGGTAGCCGGTGTAGCCCTCTCTTGTTTTGTGTTTGTTTAGGTCATAGGATGATGTAAAACCATGTTGGGTCACAAGGGAGTGACAATATCCTACTCTCTAGTCTTATGTGAGGACTTTCCCCCTTAGGCGAGCAGGAACCCTTGC
The DNA here is from genome assembly GCA_023614405.1 of Avena insularis. Classification (NCBI taxonomy): domain Eukaryota; kingdom Viridiplantae; phylum Streptophyta; class Magnoliopsida; order Poales; family Poaceae; genus Avena; species Avena insularis. The sequence continues at coordinate 28,454 of JAJUPC010000781.1, forward strand.
TTTTTAGGTTCTGATTGCATGCTGCGAAGGGGGACACATGCACCCGGGGACTAGGTTTTGTATGTTTCAACATAGCACCACACTTTGATGCATGTGCTAGGGCCACATGCAAGTCCTTGAGGTGTTTGATGCCCGGGCGGTTTCTGCGGAACCACGACCCGTGGGCCTCGCGTCTACCCCTAGACTTTCTTCTAGGGGTAGCCGGTGTAGCCCTCTCTTGTTTTGTGTTTGTTTAGGTCATAGGATGATGTAAAACCATGTTGGGTCACAAGGGAGTGACAATATCCTACTCTCTAGTCTTAGTGAGGACTTTCCCCCTTAGGCAGGCAGAAACCCTTGCTTTTGGTTCTGTGCATGCCTGCGAAGGGGACACATGCACCGGGGACTAGGTTTTGTATGTTTCAACATAGCACCACACTTTCATGCATGTGCTAGGGCCACATGCAAGTCCTTGAGTGTTTGATGCCGGGCGCGGTTTCTGCGGAACCACGACCCGTGGGCCTCGCGTCGTCTACCCCTAGACTTTCTTCTATGGGGTAGCCGGTGTAGCCCTCTCTTGTTTTGTGTTTGTTTAGGTCATAGGATGATGTAAAACCATGTTGGGTCACAAGGGGTGACAATATCCTACTCTCTAGTCTTGTGTGAGGACTTTCCCCTTAGGCAGGCAGAACCCTTGCTTTTAGGTTCTGATTGCATGCTGCGAAGGGGACACATGCACCGGGGACTAGGTTTTGTATGTTTCAACATAGCACCACTCTTTCATGCATGTGCTAGGGCCACAAGCAAGTCCTTGAGGTGTTTGATGCCGGGCCGCGGTTTCTGCGGAACCACGACCGTGGGCCTCGCGTCGTCTACCCCTAGACTTTCTTCGGCAGGGGTAGCCGGTGTAGCCCTCTCTTGTTTTGTGTTTGTTTAGGTCATAGGATGATGTAAAACCATGTTGGGTCACAAGGGAGTGACAATATCCTACTCTCTAGTGTCATGAGGACTTTCCCCTTAGGCAGGCCGGAACCCTTGCTTTTAGGTTACAGTGCATGCTGCGAAGGGGACACATGCACCCGGGGACTAGGTTTTGTATGTTTCAACATAGCACCACACTTTCATGCATGTGCTAGGGCCACATGCAAGTCCTTGAGTGTTTGATGCCCGGGGCGCGGTTTCTGCGGAACCACGACCGTGGGCCTCGCGTCGTCTACCCCTAGACTTTCTTCAGCGGGGTAGCCGGTGTAGCCTCTCTTGTTTTGTGTTTGTTTAGGTCATAGGATGATGTAAAACCATGTTGGGTCACAAGGGAGTGACAATATCCTACTCTCTAGTCTTGTGTGAGGACTTTCCCCTTAGGCAGGCAGAAACCCTTGCTTTTAGGTTCTGATTGCATGCCTGAAGGGGACACATGCACCGGGGACTAGGTTTTGTATGTTTCAACATAGCACCACACTTTCATGCATGTGCTAGGGCCACATGCAAGTCCTTGAGTGTTTGATGCCCGGGCCTTGGTTTCTGCGGAACCCTGACCCGTGGGCCTCGCGTCGTCTACCCCCTAGAGTTTCTTCCGAGGGGGGTAGCCGGGTGTTGCCGTCTGTTGTTTTGTGTTTGTTTAGGTCATAGGTTGATGTAAAACCTTTTTGGTTCACAAGGGGTGACAATATCCTACTCTCTAGTCTTGTGAGGACTTTCCCCCTTAGGCAGGCAGAACCCTTGCTTTTAGGTTCTGCATGCATGCTGAAGGGGACACATGCACCCGGGGACTAGGTTTTGTATGTTTCAACATAGCACCACACTTTCATGCATGTGCTAGGGCCACATGCAAGTCCTTGAGGTGTTTGATGCCGGGCCGGTTTCTGCGGAAACCTGACCCGTGGGCCTCGCGTCGTCTACCCACTAGACTTTCTTCTGACGGGGGTAGCCGGTGTATCCCTCTCTTGTTTTGTGTTTGTTTAGGTCATAGGATTATGTAAAACCATGTTGGGTCATAAGGGGAGTGACAATATCCTACTCTCTAGTCTTTGTAACAGGACTTTCCCCCTTAGGCAGGCAGGAACCCTTGCTTTTAGGTTACAGTGCATGCCTGCGAAGGGGGACACATGCACCCGGGGACTAGGTTTTGTATGTTTCAACATAGCACCACACTTTCATGCATGTGCTAGGGCCACATGCAAGTCCTTGAGGTGTTTCGATGCCCCGGAGCACGGTTTCCTGCGGAACCCTGACCCGTGGGCCTCGCGTCGTCTACCCCTAGACTTTATTCTGACGGGGGTAGCCCGGTGTATCCCTCTCTTGTTTTGTGTTTGTTTAGGTCATAGGATGATGTAAGACCATGTTGCGTCACAAGGGGAGTGACAATATCCTACTCTCTAGTCTTATGTGGGACTTTCCCCTTAGGCAGGCAGAACCCTTGCTTTTAGGTTCTGATTGCATGCTGCGAAGGGGGACACATGCACCCGGGGACTAGGTTTTGTATGTTTCAACATAGCACCACACTTTCATGCATGTGCTAGGGCCACATGCAAGTCCTTGAGGTGTTTCGATGCCCCGGAGCGTGGTTTCCTGCGGAACCCTGACCCGTGGGCCTCGTGTCATCTACCCCCTAGACTTTCTTCTGACAGGGGTAGACCGGTGTAGCCCTCTCTTGTTTTGTGTTTGTTTAGGTCATAGGATGATGTAAAACCATGTTGGTTCACAAGGGGAGTGACAATATCCTACTCTCTAGTCATGTGAGGACTTTCCCCCTTAGGCGAGCAGAACCCTTGCTTTTGGGTTCTGATTGCATGCTGCGAAGGGGACACATGCACCGGGGACTAGGTTTTGTATGTTTCAACATAGCACCACACTTTCATGCATGTGCTAGGGCCACATGCAAGTCCTTGAGGTGTTTGATGCCGGGCCTTGGTTTCTGCGGAACCACGACCCGTGGGCCTCGTCGTCTACCCCTAGACTTTCTTCGGCAGGGGTAGCCTGGTGTAGCCCTCTCTTGTTTTGTGTTTGTTTAGGTCATAGGATGATGTAAAACCATGTTGGGTCACAAGGGAGTGACAATATCCTACTCTCTAGTCTTAATGTGAGGACTTTCCCCCTTAGGCAGGCAGAAACCCTTGCTTTTAGGTTCTGATTGCATGCCTGCGAAGGGGACACATGCACCCGGGACTAGGTTTTGTATGTTTCAACATAGCACCACACTTTCATGCATGTGCTAGGGCCACATGCAAGTCCTTGAGTGTTTGATGCCCGGGGCGGTTTCCTGCGGAACCCTGACCCGTGGGCCTCGCGTCGTCTACCCCCTAGACTTTCTTCTAACGCGGGTATCCCGGTGTAGCCCTCTCTTGTTTTGTGTTTGTTTAGGTCATAGGATGATGTAAAACCATGTTGCGTCACAAGGGGAGTGACAATATCCTACTCTCTAGTCTTGTGGGACTTTCCCCTTAGGCAGGCAGAAACCCTTGCTTTTAGGTTCTGATTGCATGCCTGCGAAGGGGACACATGCACCGGGGACTAGGTTTTGTATGTTTCAACATAGCACCACACTTTCATGCATGTGCTAGGGCCACATGCAAGTCCTTGAGGTGTTTGATGCCGGGCCGGTTTCTGGAACCACGACCCGTGGGCCTCGCGTCGTCTACCCCCTAGACTTTCTTCTGACGGGGGTAGCCCGGTGTAGCCCTCTCTTGTTTTGTGTTTGTTTAGGTCATAGGATGATGTAAAACCATGTTGGGTCACAAGGGGAGTGACAATATCCTACTCTCTAGTCTAATGTGAGGACTTTCCCCCTTAGGCAGGCAGAACCCTTGCTTTTTGGTTATAGTGCATGCCTGTGAAAGGGGACACATGCACCCGGGGACTAGGTTTTGTATGTTTCAACATAGCACCACACTTTCATGCATGTGCTAGGGCCACATGCAAGTCCTTGAGGTGTTTCGATGCCCCGGCGCGGTTTCTGCGGAACCACGACCCGTGGGCCTCGCGTCGTCTACCCCTAGACTTTCTTCTAGCAGGTAGCCGGTGTATCCCTCTCTTGTTTTGTGTTTGTTTAGGTCATAGGATGATGTAAAACCATGTTGGTTCACAAGGGAGTGACAATATCCTACTCTCTAGTGCCTTAATGGGGACTTTCCCCCTTAGACGAGCAGGAACCCTTGCTTTTAGATTCTGCATGCATGCTGAAGGGGACACATGCACCAGGGACTAGGTTTTGTATGTTTCAACATAGCACCACACTTTCATGCATGTGCTAGGGCCACATGCAAGTCCTTGAGTGTTTGATGCCCGGGGCGGTTTCTGCGGAACCACGACCCGTGGGCCTCGTGTCATCTACCCCCTATACTTTCTTCTTACTGGGGTAGACCGGTGTAGCCCTCTCTTGTTTTGTGTTTGTTTAGGTCATAGGATGATGTAAAACCATGTTGGGTCACAAGGGAGTGACAATATCCTACTCTCTAGTCTTGTAATGGGACTTTCCCCTTAGGCAGGCAGAACCCTTGCTTTTAGGTTCTGATTGCATGCTGCGAAGGGGACACATGCACCGGGGACTAGGTTTTGTATGTTTCAACATAGCACCACACTTTCATGCATGTGCTAGGGCCACATGCAAGTCCTTGAGTGTTTGATGCCGGGCCGCGGTTTCTGCGGAACCACGACCCGTGGGCCTCGCGTCGTCTACCCCTAGACTTTCTTCTGCGGGGTAGCCGGTGTAACCCTCTCTTGTTTTGTGTTTGTTTAGGTCATAGGATGATGTAAAACCATGTTGGGTCACAAGGGGTGACAATATCCTACTCTCTAGTGTCATGTGAGGACTTTCCCCTTAGGCAGGCAGGAACCCTTGCTTTTAGGTTCTGATTGCATGCTGCGAAGGGGACACATGCACCGGGGACTAGGTTTTGTATGTTTCAACATAGCACCACACTTTCATGCATGTGCTAGGGCCACATGCAAGTCCTTGAGTGTTTGATGCCCGGGCGCGGTTTCTGCGGAACCACGACCCGTGGGCCTCGCGTCGTCTACCCCTAGACTTTCTTCAGGAGGGTAGCCGGTGTAGCCCTCTCTTGTTTTGTGTTTGTTTAGGTCATAGGATGATGTAAAACCATGTTGGGTCACAAGGGAGTGACAATATCCTACTCTCTAGTGTCATGTGAGGACTTTCCCCTTAGGCAGGCAGAACCCTTGCTTTTGGTTCATTGCATGCACTGCGAAGGGGACACATGCACCCGGGGACTAGGTTTTGTATGTTTCAACATAGCACCACACTTTCATGCATGTGCTAGGGCCACATGCAAGTCCTTGAGTGTTTGATGCCGGGGCGCGGTTTCTGCGGAACCACGACCCGTGGGCCTCGCGTCGTCTACCCCTAGACTTTCTTCTGGAGGGGTAGCCGGTGTAGCCTCTCTTGTTTTGTGTTTGTTTAGGTCATAGGATGATGTAAAACCATGTTGGGTCACAAGGGGGTGACAATATCCTACTCTCTAGTGTCGTGAGGGACTTTCCCCTTAGGCAGGCAGAACCCTTGCTTTTAGGTTCTGATTGCATGCTGCGAAGGGGACACATGCACCCGGGGACTAGGTTTTGTATGTTTCAACATAGCACCACACTTTCATGCATGTGCTAGGGCCACATGCAAGTCCTTGAGTGTTTGATGCCGGGCAGGCCGGTTTCTGCGGAACCACGACCCGTGGGCCTCGCGTCGTCTACCCCTAGACTTTCTTGGCAGGGGTAGCCGGTGTAGCCCTCTCTTGTTTTGTGTTTGTTTAGCTCATAGGATGATGTAAAACCATGTTGGGTCACAAGGGAGTGACAATATCCTACTCTCTAGTCTTTATGTGAGGACTTTCCCCTTAGGCAGGCAGGAACCCTTGCTTTTAGGTTCTGTGCATGCACTGCGAAGGGGACACATGCACCGGGGACTAGGTTTTGTATGTTTCAACATAGCACCACACTTTCATGCATGTGCTAGGGCCACATGCAAGTCCTTGAGTGTTTGATGCCGGGCGCGGTTTCTGCGGAACCACGACCGTGGGCCTCGCGTCGTCTACCCCTAGACTTTCTTGGCAGGGGTAGCCGGTGTAGCCCTCTCTTGTTTTGTGTTTGTTTATCTCATAGGATGATGTAAAACCTTGTTGGGTCACAAGGGAGTGACAATATCCTACTCTCTAGTCTTGTGAGGGACTTTCCCCCTTAGGCAGGCAGGAACCCTTGCTTTTAGGTTACATTGCATGCTGCGAAGGGGACACATGCACCGGGGACTAGGTTTTGTATGTTTCAACATAGCACCACACTTTCATGCATGTGCTAGGGCCACATGCAAGTCCTTGAGTGTTTGATGCCCGGGCGCGGTTTCTGCGGAACCCTGACCCGTGGGGCTCGCGTCGTCTACCCCTAGACTTTCTTCTGATGGGGTAGCCCGGTGTAGCCCTCTCTTGTTTTGTGTTTGTTTAGGTCATAGGATGATGTAAAACCATGTTGGGTCACAAGGGGTGACAATATCCTACTCTCTAGTCTATGTGGGACTTTCCCCTTAGGCAGGCAGAACCCTTGCTTTTAGGTTCAGTGCATGCTGCGAAGGGACACATGCACCGGGGACTAGGTTTTGTATGTTTCAACATAGCACCACACTTTCATGCATGTGCTAGGGCCACATGCAAGTCCTTGAGTGTTTGATGCCCGGGCGCGGTTTCTGTGGAACCACGACCCGTGGGCCTCGCGTCGTCTACCCCTAGACTTTCTTCGGCAGGGGTAGCCGGTGTAGACCTCTCTTGTTTTGTGTTTGTTGAGGTCATAGGATGATGTAAAACCATGTTGGGTCACAAGGGGAGTGACAATATCCTACTCTCTAGTCTTGTGTGGGGACTTTCCCCCTTAGACGAGCCTGGAACCCTTGCTTTTAGGTTACATTGCATGCTTGCGAAGGGGGACACATGCACCTGGGGACTAGGTTTTGTATGTTTCAACATAGCACCACACTTTCATGCATGTGCTAGGGCCACATGCAAGTCCTTGAGTGTTTGATGCCGGGGCGCGGTTTCTGCGAACCCTGACCCGTGGGCCTCGCGTCGTCTACCCCTAGACTTTATTCTGACGGGGGTAGCCCGGTGTATTCCTCTCTTGTTTTGTGTTTGTTTAGGTCATAGGATGATGTAAAACCATGTTGGGTCACAAGGGGAGTGACAATATCCTACTCTCTAGTGTCGTAATGGGCACTTCCCCCTTAGATGAGCCCGGAACCCTTGCTTTTAGGTTACATTGCATGCCTGCGAAGGGGGACACATGCACCTGGGGACTAGGTTTTGTATGTTTCAACATAGCACCACACTTTCATGCATGTGCTAGGGCCACATGCAAGTCCTTGAGGTGTTTCGATGCCCCGGAGCGCGGTTTCCTGCGGAACCCTGACCCGTGGGCCTCGCGTCGTCTACCCCCTAGACTTTCTTCTGACGGGGGTAGCCCGGTGTAGCCCTCTCTTGTTTTGTGTTTGTTTAGGTCATAGGATGATGTAAAACCATGTTGGGTCACAAGGGGAGTGACAATATCCTACTCTCTAGTGCATGTGAGGACTTTCCCCTTAGGCAGGCAGGAACCCTTGCTTTTAGGTTACAGTGCATGCCTGAAGAGGGGACACATGCACCGGGGACTAGGTTTTGTATGTTTCAACATAGCACCACACTTCATGCATGTGCAAGGGCCACATTCAAGTACTTGAGTGTTTGATGCCCGGGCGCGGTTTCTGCGGAACCACGACCCGTGGGCCTCGCGTCGTCTACCCCCTAGACTTTCTTCTGACGGGGGTAGCCCGGTGTAGCCCTCTCTTGTTTTGTGTTTGTTTAGGTCATAGGATGATGTAAAACCATGTTGGGTCACAAGGGGAGTGACAATATCGTACTCTCTAGTGTCGTAACGGGCACTTCCCCCTTAGACAGGCCCAGAACCCTTGCTTTTAGGTTACAGTGCATGCCTGCGAAGGGGGACACATGCACCCAGGGACTAGGTTTTGTATGTTTCAACATAGCACCACACTTTCATGCATGTGCTAGGGCCACATGCAAGTCCTTGAGGTGTTTCGATGCCCCGGAGCGCGGTTTTCTGTGGAACCCTGACCCGTGGGCCTCGCGTCGTCTACCCCTAGACTTTCTTCTGACGGGGGTAGCCCGGTGTAGCCAGCTCTTGGTTTGTGTTAGTTTAGGTCAGATGATGTAAAACCATGTTGGGTCACAAGGGGTGACAATATCCTACTCTCTAGTCTTGTGAGGACTTTCCCCCTTAGGCAGGCAGAACCCTTGCTTTTAGGTTCTGATTGCATGCTGAAGGGGGACACATGCACTCGGGGACTAGGTTTTGTATGTTTCAACATAGCACCACACTTTCATGCATGTGCTAGGGCCACATGCAAGTCCTTGAGGTGTTTCGATGCCCCGGAGCGCGGTTTCCTGCGGAACCCTGACCCGTGGGCCTCGCGTCGTCTACCCCCTAGACTTTCTTCTGACGGGGGTAGCCCGGTGTAGCCCTCTCTTGTTTTGTGTTTGTTTAGGTCATAGGATGATGTAAAACCATGTTGGGTCACAAGGGGAGTGACAATATCCTACTCTCTAGTCTTGTGTGAGGACTTTCCCCTTAGGCAGGCAGAAACCCTTGCTTTTAGGTTCTGAGTGCATGCCTGCGAAGGGGACACATGCACCGGGGTACTTGGTTTGTATGTTTCATCATAGCACCACACTTTCATGCATGTGCTAGGGCCACATGCAAGTCCTTGAGTGTTTGATGCCGGGCGCGGTTTCTGCGGAACCACGACCCGTGGGCCTCGCGTCGTCTACCCCTAGACTTTCTTCTGAGGTAGCCGGTGTAGCCCTCTCTTGTTTTGTGTTTGTTTAGGTCATAGGATGATGTAAAACCATGTTGGGTCACAAGGGAGTGACAATATCCTACTCTCTAGTGCTTGTGGGGACTTTCCCCCTTAGGCAGAGCAGGAACCCTTGCTTTTGGGATTCTGATTGCATGCTGCGAAGGGGACACATGCACCCGGGGACTAGGTTTTGTATGTTTCAACATAGCACCACACTTTCATGCATGTGCTAGGGCCACATGCAAGTCCTTGAGGTGTTTGATGCCCGGAGCCGGTTTCTGCGGAACCACGACCCGTGGGCCTCGTCGTCTACCCCTAGACTTTCTTCTGCAGGGGTAGCCGGTGTATTCCTCTCTTGTTTTGTGTTTGTTTAGGTCATAGGATGATGTAAAACCATGTTGGGTCACAAGGGAGTGACAATATCCTACTCTCTAGTCTTGTGTGAGGACTTTCCCCTTAGGCGAGCAGAACCCTTGCTTTTAGGATTCTGATTGCATGCCTGAAGGGGACACATGCACCGGGGACTAGGTTTTGTATGTTTCAACATAGCACCACACTTTCATGCATGTGCTAGGGCCACATGCAAGTCCTTGAGGTGTTTGATGCCGGGGCGGTTTCCTGCGGAACCCTGACCCGTGGGCCTCGCGTCGTCTACCCCCTAGACTTTCTTTTGACGGGGGTAGCCCGGTGTATCCCCCTCTTGTTTTGTATTTGTTTAGGTCATAGGATGATGTAAAACCATGTTGGGTCACAAGGGGTGACAATATCCTACTCTCTAGTGCATGTGAGGACTTTCCCCTTAGGCAGGCAGAACCCTTGCTTTTGGGTTCTGTGCATGCTGCGAAGGGGACACATGCACCGGGGACTAGGTTTTGTATGTTTCAACATAGCACCACACTTTCATGCATGTGCTAGGGCCACATGCAAGTCCTTGAGTGTTTGATGCCCGGGCGCGGTTTCTGCGGAACCACGACCCGTGGGCCTCGCGTCGTCTACCCCTAGACTTTCTTCTTGGGGGTAGCCGGTGTAGCCCTCTCTTGTTTTGTGTTTGTTTAGGTCATAGGATGATGTAAAACCATGTTGGGTCACAAGGGGTGACAATATCCTACTCTCTAGTCTTGTGGGGACTTTCCCCCTTAGGCAGGCAGAAACCCTTGCTTTTAGGTTACATTGCATGCTGCGAAGGGGACACATGCACCGGGGACTAGGTTTTGTATGTTTCAACATAGCACCACACTTTCATGCATGTGCTAGGGCCACATGCAAGTCCTTGAGTGTTTGATGCCCGGGCGCGGTTTCTGCGGAACCACGACCCGTGGGCCTCGCGTCGTCTACCCCTAGACTTTCTTCGCAGGGGTAGCCGGTGTAACCCTCTCTTGTTTTGTGTTTGTTTAGGTCATAGGATGATGTAAAACCATGTTGGGTCACAAGGGAGTGACAATATCCTACTCTCTCTAGTGCATGTGGGACTTTCCCCCTTAGGCAGGCCGGAACCCTTGCTTTTAGGTTCTGATTGCATGCCTGCGAAGGGGACACATGCACCGGGGACTAGGTTTTGTATGTTTCAACATAGCACCACACTTTCATGCATGTGCTAGGGCCACATGCAAGTCCTTGGTGTTTGATGCCCGGCGCGGTTTCTGTGGAACCACGACCCGTGGGCCTCGCGTCGTCTACCCCTAGACTTTCTTGGCAGGGTAGCCGGTGTAACCCTCTCTTGTTTTGTGTTTGTTTAGGTCATAGGATGATGTAAAACCATGTTGGGTCACAAGGAGTGACAATATCCTACTCTCTAGTCTGTGTGGGGACTTTCCCCCTTAGGCAGGCAGGAACCCTTGCTTTTAGGTTCTGATTGCATGCTGCGAAGGGGACACATGCACGGGGACTAGGTTTTGTATGTTTCAACATAGCACCACACTTTCATGCATGTGCTAGGGCCACATGCAAGTCCTTGAGTGTTTGATGCCGGGCCAGGTTTCTGCAGAACCACGACCCGTGGGCCTCGCGTCGTCTACCCCTAGACTTTCTTCGGCAGGGTAGCCGGTGTAGCTCTCTTGTTTTGTGTTTGTTTAGGTCATAGGATGATGTAAAACCATGTTGGGTCACAAGGGAGTGACAATATCCTACTCTCTAGTGTCTTGTGTGAGGACTTTCCCCCTTAGGCAGGCAGGAAACCCTTGCTTTTAGGTTCTGATTGCATGCCTGCGAAGGGGACACATGCACCGGGGACTAGGTTTTGTATGTTTCAACATAGCACCACACTTTCATGCATGTGCTAGGGCCACATGCAAGTCCTTGAGGTGTTTGATGCCGGGCGCGGTTTCTGCGGAACCACGACCCGTGGGCCTCGCGTCGTCTACCCCTAGACTTTCTTCTGGCAGGGGTAGCCGGTAACCCTCTCTTGTTTTGTGTTTGTTTAGGTCATAGGATGATGTAAAACCATGTTGGGTCACAAGGGGAGTGACAATATCCTACTCTCTAGTGCCATGTGAGGACTTTCCCCTTAGAGCAGGAACCCTTGCTTTTAGGTTCTGTGCATGCTGCGAAGGGGACACATGCACCGGGGACTAGGTTTTGTATGTTTCAACATAGCACCACACTTTCATGCATGTGCTAGGGCCACATGCAAGTCCTTGAGTGTTTGATGCCCGGGCCGGTTTCTGCGGAACCACGACCCGTGGGCCTCGCGTCGTCTACCCCTAGACTTTCTTCGGCAGGGGTAGCCGGTGTAGCCCTCTCTTGTTTTGTGTTTGTTTAGGTCATAGGATGATGTAAAACCATGTTGGGTCACAAGGGGTGACAATATCCTACTCTCTAGTCTTGTGGGACTTTCCCCTTAGGCAGGCAGGAACCCTTGCTTTTTGGTTATAGTGCATGCCTGCGAAGGGGGACACATGCACCTGGGGACTAGGTTTTGTATGTTTCAACATATCACCACACTTTCATGCATGTGCTAGGGCCACATGCAAGTCCTTGAGGTGTTTCGATGCCGGGCCGGTTCCTGCGGAACCCTGACCCGTGGGCCTCGCGTCGTCTACCCCCTAGAATTTCTCCTTACGGGGGTAGCCGGTGTAGCCCTCTCCCGTTTTGTGTTTGTTTAGGTCATAGGATGATGTAAAACCATGTTGGGTCACAATGGGAGTTACAAAATCCTACTCTCTAGTCTTGTGTGAGGACTTTCCCCCTTAGGCAGGCAGAACCCTTGCTTTTAGGTTCTGATGCATGCCTGCGAAGGGGACACATGCACCGGGGACTAGGTTTTGTATGTTTCAACATAGCACCACACTTTCATGCATGTGCTAGGGCCACATGCAAGTCCTTGAGTGTTTGATGCCGGGCGCGGTTTCCTCTGGAACCCTGACCCGTGGGCCTCGCGTCGTCTACCCCCTAGACTGTCTTCTGACGGGGGTCGCCCGGTGTAGCCCTCTCTGGTGTGGTGTTTGTTTAGGTCATAGGATGATGTAAAACCATGTTGGGTCACAAGGGAGTGACAATATCCTACTCTCTAGTGTAGTGAGGACTTTCCCCCTTAGGCAGGCAGAACCCTTGCTTTTTGGTTACTGTGCATGCTGCGAAGGGGACACATGCACCCGGGGACTAGGTTTTGTATGTTTCAACATAGCACCACAGTTTCATGCATGTGCTAGGGCCACATGCAAGTCCTTGAGTGTTTGATGCCCGGGCGGTTTCTGCGGAACCCTGACCCGTGGGCCTCGCGTCGTCTACCCCCTAGACTTTCTTCTAACGGGGGTAGCCAGTGTAGCCCTCTCTTGTTTTGTGTTTGTTTAGGTCATAGGATGATGTAAAACCATGTTGGGTCACAAGGGGAGTGACAATATCCTACTCACTAGTCTTGTGAGGACTTTCCCCCTTAGGCAGGCAGAACCCTTGCTTTTAGGTTCTGATTGCATGCTGCGAAGGGGACACATGCACACGGGGACTAGGTTTTGTATGTTTCAACATAGCACCACACTTTCATGCATGTGCTAGGGCCACATGCAAGTCCTTGAGTGTTTGATGCCGGGCGCGGTTTCTGTGGAACCACGACCGTGGGCCTCGCGTCGTCTACCCCTAGACTTTCTTCAAGAGGGTAGCCGGTGTAGCCCTCTCTTGTTTTGTGTTTGTTTAGGTCATAGGATGATGTAAAACCATGTTGGGTCACAAGGGAGTGACAATATCCTACTCTCTAGTCTATGTGAGGACTTTCCCCCTTAGCGAGCCGGAACCCTTGCTTTTAGGTTCAGTGCATGCCTGCGAAGGGGCACACATGCACCCGGGGAATAGGTTTTGTATGTTTCAACATAGCACCACACTTTCATGCATGTGCTAGGGCCACATGCAAGTCCTTGAGTGTTTGATGCCCGGGCGCGGTTTCTGCGGAACCACGACCCGTGGGCCTCGCGTCGTCTACCCCTAGACTTTCTTGGCAGGGGGTAGCCGGTGTAGCCCTCTCTTGTTTTGTGTTTGTTTAGGTCATAGGATGATGTAAAACCATGTTGCGTAACTAGGGGAGTGACAATATCCTACTCTCTAGTGCCATAATGGGGACTTTCCCCTTAGGCAGGCCAGAACCCTTGCTTTTAGGTTCTGATTGCATGCTGCGAAGGGGACACATGCACCCGGGGACTAGGTTTTGTATGTTTCAACATAGCACCACACTTTCATGCATGTGCTAGGGCCACATGCAAGTCCTTGAGGTGTTTGATGCCCGGGCGGTTTCTGCGGAACCACGACCCGTGGGCCTCGCGTCGTCTACCCCTAGACTTTCTTCGGCAGGGGTAGCCGGTGTAACCCTCTCTTGTTTTGTGTTTGTTTAGGTCATAGGATGATGTAAAACCATGTTGGGTCACAAGGGGGTGACAATATCCTACTCTCTAGTCTTTGTGAGGACTTTCCCCCTTAGGCAGGCAGAAACCCTTGCTTTTAGGATTCTGATTGCATGCCTGCGAAGGGACACATGCACCGGGGACTTGATTTTGTATGTTTCAACATAGCACCACACTTTCATGCATGTGATAGGGCCACATGCAAGTCCTTGAGGTGTTTGATGCCCGGGCCGCGGTTTCTGCGGAACCACGACCCGTGGGCCTCGCGTCTACCCCTAGACTTTCTTCTAGGGGGTAGCCGGTGTAACCCTCTCTTGTTTTGTGTTTGTTTAGGTCATAGGATGATGTAAAACCATGTTGGGTCACAAGGGGAGTGACAATATCCTACTCTCTAGTCTTGTGTGAGGACTTTCCCCCTTAGGCAGGCAGGAACCCTTGCTTTTAGGGATTACGATGCATGCTGCGAAGGGGACACATGCACCCGGGGACTAGGTTTTGTATGTTTCAACATAGCACCACACTTTCATGCATGTGCTAGGGCCACATGCAAGTCCTTGAGTGTTTGATGCCGGGCGGTTTCTGCGGAACCACGACCCGTGGGCCTCGCGTCGTCTACCCCTAGACTTTCTTGGCCAGGGGTAGCCGGTGTAGCCCTCTCTTGTTTTGTGTTTGTTTAGGTCATAGGATGATGTAAAACCATGTTGGGTCACAAGGGGTGACAATATCCTACTCTCTAGTCTTATGTGAGGACTTTCCCCCTTAGGCAGGCGAAACCCTTGCTTTTAGGTTACATTGCATGCTGCGAAGGGGACACATGCACAGGGACTAGGTTTTGTATGTTTCAACATAACACCACACTTTCAAGCATGTGCTAGGGCCACATGCAAGTCCTTGAGGTGTTTGATGCCGGGCCGGTTTCTGCGGAACCACGACCCGTGGGCCTCGCGTCGTCTACCCCTAGACTTTCTTCTAGCAGGGGTAGCCGGTGTAACCCTCTCTTGTTTTGTGTTTGTTTAGGTCATAGGATGATGTAAAACCATGTTGGGTCACAAGGGTGACAATATCCTACTCTCTAGTCTTGTGTGAGGACTTTCCCCCTTAGGCAGGCAGAACCCTTGCTTTTGGTTCTGATTGCATGCCTGCGAAGGGGACACATGCACCGGGGACTAGGTTTTGTATGTTTCAACATAGCACCACACTTTCATGCATGTGCTAGGGCCACATGCAAGTCCTTGAGTGTTTGATGCCCGGGCGCGGTTTCTGTGGAACCACGACCCGTGGGCCTCGCGTCGTCTACCCCTAGACTTTCTTGACAGGGGTAGCCGGTGTAGCCCTTTCTTGTTTTGTGTTTGTTTAGGTCATAGGATGATGTAAAACCATGTTGGGTCACAAGGGAGTGACAATATCCTACTCTCTAGTGTATGTGGGCACTTTCCCCCTTAGGCAGGCCAGAACCCTTGCTTTTAGGTTCAGTGCATGCTGCGAAGGGGACACATGCACCGGGGACTAGGTTTTGTATGTTTCAACATAGCACCACACTTTCATGCATGTGCTAGGGCCACATGCAAGTCCTTGAGTGTTTGATGCCGGAGCGCGGTTTCCTGTGGAACCCTGACCCGTGGGCCTCGCGTCGTCTACCCCTAGACTTTATTCTGACGGGGGTAGCCCGGTGTATTCCTCTCTTGTTTTGTGTTTGTTTAGGTCATAGGATGATGTAAAACCATGTTGGTTCACAAGGGGAGTGACAATATCCTACTCTCTAGTCTTAGTGAGGACTTTCCCCCTTAGGCAGGCAGAAACCCTTGCTTTTAGATTCTGATTGCATGCTGCGAAGGGGACACATGCACCGGGGACTAGGTTTTGTATGTTTCAACATAGCACCACACTTTCATGCATGTGCTAGGGCCACATGCAAGTCCTTGAGGTGTTTCGATGCCCCGGAGCGCGGTTTCCTGCGGAACCCTGACCCGTGGGCCTCGCGTCGTCTACCCCCTAGAATTTCTCCTGACGGGGGTAGCCGGTGTAGCCCTCTCCCGTTTTGTGTTTGTTTAGGTCATAGGATGATGTAAAACCATGTTGGGTCACAAGGGGAGTGACAATATCCTACTCTCTAGTCATAATGTGGGACTTTCCCCTTAGGCAGGAACCCTTGCTTTTTGGTTACAGTGCATGCCTGCGAAGGGGGACACATGCACCCGGGGACTAGGTTTTGTATGTTTCAACATAGCACCACACTTTCATGCATGTGCTAGGGCCACATGCAAGTCCTTGAGGTGTTTCGATGCCGGGCCGGTTTCTGCGGAACCCTGACCCGTGGGCCTCGCGTCGTCTACCCCCTAGACTTTCTTCTGACGGGGGTAGCCCGGTGTAGCCCTCTCTTGTTTTGTGTTTATTTAGGTCATAGGATGATGTAAAACCATGTTGCGTCACAAGGGGAGTGACAATATCCTACTCTCTAGTGTCTGTGAGGGACTTTCCCCCTTAGGCGAGCAGGAACCCTTGCTTTTAGGATTCTGATGCATGCTGCGAAGGGGACACATGCACCCGGGGACTAGGTTTTGTATGTTTCAACATAGCACCACACTTTCATGCATGTGCTAGGGCCACATGCAAGTCCTTGAGGTGTTTCGATGCCCCGGAGCGCGGTTTCCTGTGGAACCCTGACCCGTGGGCCTCGCGTCGTCTACCCCCTAGACTTTCTTCTAACGGAGGTAGCCCGGTGTAGCCCTCTCTTGTTTTGTGTTTGTTTAGGTCATAGGATGATGTAAAACCATGTTGGGTCACAAGGGGAGTGACAATATCCTACTCTCTAGTCTTTATGAGGACTTTCCCCCTTAGGCAGGCAGAACCCTTGCTTTTGGGTTCTGATTGCATGCTGCGAAGGGGACACATGCACCAGGGACTAGGTTTTGTATGTTTCAACATAGCACCACACTTTCATGCATGTGCTAGGGCCACATGCAAGTCCTTGAGTGTTTGATGCCCCGCGCCTGGTTTCTGCGGAACCACGACCCGTGGGCCTCGCGTCGTCTACCCCTAGACTTTCTTCGGCAGGGGTAGCCGGTGTAACCCTCTCTTGTTTTGTGTTTGTTTAGGTCATAGGATGATGTAAAACCATGTTGGGTCACAAGGGGAGTGACAATATCCTACTCTCTAGTCTTATGTGAGGACTTTCCCCTTAGGCAGGCAGGAACCCTTGCTTTTGGGTTCTGATTGCATGCTGCGAAGGGGACACATGCACCAGGGACTAGGTTTTGTATGTTTCAACATAGCACCACACTTTCATGCATGTGCTAGGGCCACATGCAAGTCCTTGAGGTGTTTGATGCCGGGCGCGGTTTCTGCGGAACCACGACCCGTGGGCCTCGCGTCGTCTACCCCTAGACTTTCTTCGGCAGGGGTAGCCGGTGTAGCCCTCTCTTGTTTTGTGTTTGTTTAGGTCATAGGATGATGTAAAACCATGTTGGGTCACAAGGGAGTGACAATATCCTACTCTCTAGTGTAAATGTGAGGACTTTCCCCTTAGGCAGGCAGGAACCCTTGCTTTTGATTCTGATGCATGCCTGCGAAGGGGACACATGCACCGGGGACTAGGTTTTGTATGTTTCAACATAGCACCACACTTTCATGCATGTGCTAGGGCCACATGCAAGTCCTTGAGGTGTTTGATGCCCGGGGCGCGGTTTCTGCGGAACCACGACCCGTGGGCCTCGCGTCGTCTACCCCTAGACTTTCTTCCGTGAGGGTAGCCGGTGTAGCCCTCTCTTGTTTTGTGTTTGTTTAGGTCATAGGATGATGTAAAACCATGTTGGGTCACAAGGGAGTGACAATATCCTACTCTCTAGTCTTGTGTGAGGACTTTCCCCCTTAGGCAGGCAGAACCCTTGCTTTTTGGTTACATTGCATGCTGCGAAGGGGACACATGCACCCGGGACTAGGTTTTGTATGTTTCAACATAGCACCACACTTTCATGCATGTGCTAGGGCCACATGCAAGTCCTTGAGTGTTTGATGCCGGGCCGCGGTTTCTGCGGAACCACGACCCGTGGGCCTCGCGTCGTCTACCCCTAGACTTTCTTCTAGGGGTAGCCGGTGTAGCCCTCTCTTGTTTTGTGTTTGTTTAGGTCATAGGATGATGTAAAACCATGTTGGGTCACAAGGGGGTGACAATATCCTACTCTCTAGTCTTGTGAGGACTTTCCCCCTTAGGCAGGCAGAAACCCTTGCTTTTAGGTTACAGTGCATGCTGCGAAGGGGACACATGCACGGGGACTAGGTTTTGTATGTTTCAACATAGCACCACACTTTCATGCATGTGCTAGGGCCACATGCAAGTCCTTGAGTGTTTGATGCCCGGGCCGCGGTTTCTGCGGAACCACGACCCGTGGGCCTCGCGTCGTCTACCCCTAGACTTTCTTCAGGGGTAGCCGGTGTAGCCCTCTCTTGTTTTGTGTTTGTTTAGGTCATAGGATGATGTAAAACCATGTTGGGTCACAAGGGGTGACAATATCCTACTCTCTAGTGTCTTGTGGGACTTTCCCCCTTAGGCAGGCGGAACCCTTGCTTTTAGGTTCTGATGCATGCCTGCGAAGGGGACACATGCACCGGGGACTAGGTTTTGTATGTTTCAACATAGCACCACACTTTCATGCATGTGCTAGGGCCACATGCAAGTCCTTGAGTGTTTGATGCCGGGCCAGGTTTCTGCGGAACCACGACCCGTGGGCCTCGCGTCGTCTACCCCTAGACTTTCTTGGCAGGGGTAGCCGGTGTAACCCTCTCTTGTTTTGTGTTTGTTTAGGTCATAGGATGATGTAAAACCATGTTGGGTCACAAGGGAGTGACAATATCCTACTCTCTAGTCTTGTGAGGACTTTCCCCTTAGGCAGGCAGGAACCCTTGCTTTTGGGTTCTGATGCATGCTGCGAAGGGGACACATGCACCAGGGACTAGGTTTTGTAAGTTTCAACATAGCACCACACTTTCATGCATGTCCTAGGGCCACATGCAAGTCCTTGAGTGTTTGATGCCGGGCCGCGGTTTCTGCGGAACCACGACCCGTGGGCCTCGCGTCGTCTACCCCTAGACTTTCTTCGGCGAGGTAGCCGGTGTAGCCCTCTCTTGTTTTGTGTTTGTTTAGGTCATAGGATGATGTAAAACCATGTTGGGTCACAAGGGGAGTGACAATATCCTACTCTCTAGTGTCTTGTGGGACTTTCCCCCTTAGGCAGGCAGGAACCCTTGCTTTTAGATTCTGATTGCATGCCTGCGAAGGGGACACATGCACCCAGGGACTAGGTTTTGTATGTTTGAACATAGCACCACACTTTCATGCATGTTCTAGGGCCACATGCAAGTCCTTGAGTGTTTGATGCCGGGCGGTTTCTGCGGAACCACGACCCGTGGGCCTCGCGTCGTCTACCCCTAGACTTTCTTCGGCAGGGGTAGCCGGTGTAGCCCTCTCTTGTTTTGTGTTTGTTTAGGTCATAGGATGATGTAAAACCATGTTGGGTCACAAGGGGTGACAATATCCTACTCTCTAGTCTTAATGAGGACTTTCCCCCTTAGGCAGGCAGAAACCCTTGCTTTTAGGTTACATGCATGCTGCGAAGGGGACACATGCACCCGGGGACTAGGTTTTGTATGTTTCAACATAGCACCACACTTTCATGCATGTGCTAGGGCCACATGCAAGTCCTTGAGGTGTTTCGATGCCCTGGAGCGCGGTTTCCTGTGGAACCCTGACCCGTGGGCCTCGCGTCGTCTACCCCCTAGACTTTCTTCTAGAGGGGTAGCCGGTGTAACCCTCTCTTGTTTTGTGTTTGTTTAGGTCATAGGATGATGTAAAACCATGTTGGGTCACAAGGGAGTGACAATATCCTACTCTCTAGTGTAATGTGAGGACTTTCCCCCTTAGGCAGGCAGAACCCTTGCTTTTAGGATTCTGATTGCATGCTGCGAAGGGGACACATGCACCCGGGGACTAGGTTTTGTATGTTTCAACATAGCACCACACTTTCATGCATGTGCTAGGGCCACATGCAAGTCCTTGAGTGTTTGATGCCCGGGCGCGGTTTCTGCGGAACCACGACCCGTGGGCCTCGCGTCGTCTACCCCTAGACTTTCTTCTGAGGGGTAGCCGGTGTACCCTCTCTTGTTTTGTGTTTGTTTAGGTCATAGGATGATGTAAAACCATGTTGGGTCACAAGGGAGTGACAATATCCTACTCTCTAGTGTAAATGTGGGGACTTCCCCCTTAGGCAGGCAGAACCCTTGCTTTTGGATTCTGATGCATGCCTGCGAAGGGGGACACATGCACCCGGGGACTAGGTTTTGTATGTTTCAACATAGCACCACACTTTCATGCATGTGCTAGGGCCACATGCAAGTCCTTGAGGTGTTTCGATGCCCCGGACCGCTGTTTCCTGCGGAACCCTGACCCGTGGGCCTCGCGTCGTCTACCCCCTAGACTTTCTTCTGACGGGGGTAGCCCGGTGTAGCCCTCTCTTGTTTTGTGTTTGTTTAGGTCATAGGATGATGTAAAACCATGTTGGGTCACAAGGGGAGTGACAATATCCTACTCTCTAGTCTTAATGTGAGGACTTTCCCCCTTAGGCAGGCAGAACCCTTGCTTTTAGGTTATAGTGCATTCCTGTGAAGGGGGACACATGCACCCGGGGACTAGGTTTTCTATGTTTCAACATAGCACCACACTTTCATGCATGTGCTAGGGCCACATGCAAGTCCTTGAGGTGTTTCGATGCCCCGGAGCGCGGTTTCCTGTGGAACCCTGACCCGTGGGCCTCGCGTCGTCTACCCCCTAGACTTTCTTCTAACGGGGGTAGCCCGGTGTAGCCCTCTCTTGTTTTGTGTTTGTTTAGGTCATAGGATGATGTAAAACCATGTTGGGTCACAAGGGGAGTGACAATATCCTACTCTCTAGTCTTATGTGAGGACTTTCCCCCTTAGGCAGGCAGAACCCTTGCTTTTAGGTTCTGATTGCATGCACTGCGAAGGGGACACATGCACCGGGGACTAGGTTTTGTATGTTTCAACATAGCACCACACTTTCATGCATGTGCTAGGGCCACATGCAAGTCCTTGAGTGTTTGATGCCCCGGGCCTGGTTTCTGCGGAACCACGACCCGTGGGCCTCGCGTCGTCTACCCCTAGACTTTCTTCGGCAGAGGTAGCCGGTGTAGCCCTCTCTTGTTTTGTGTTTGTTTAGGTCATAGGATGATGTAAAACCATGTTGGGTCACAAGGGGTGACAATATCCTACTCTCTAGTCTTTGTGAGGACTTTCCCCCTTAGGCAGGCAGAACCCTTGCTTTTGGTTCTGATTGCATGCTGCGAAGGGGACACATGCACCCGGGGACTAGGTTTTGTATGTTTCAACATAGCACCACACTTTCATGCATGTGCTAGGGCCACATGCAAGTCCTTGAGTGTTTGATGCCCGGGCCGGTTTCTGCGGAACCACGACGTGGGCCTCGCGTCGTCTACCCCCTAGACTTTCTTCTGACGGGGGTAGCCCGGTGTAGCCCTCTCTTGTTTTGTGTTTGTTTAGGTCATAGGATGATGTAAAACCATGTTGGGTCACAAGGGGAGTGACAATATCCTACTCTCTAGTGTCGTAACGGGCACTTCCCCCTTAGACAGGCCCAGAACCCTTGCTTTTAGGTTACAGTGCATGCCTGCGAAGGGGGACACATGCACCCGGGGACTAGGTTTTGTATGTTTCAACATAGCACCACACTTTCATGCATGTGCTAGGGCCACATGCAAGTCCTTGGTGTTTGATGCCGGGCCGCGGTTTCTGCGGAACCACGACCCGTGGGCCTCGCGTCGTCTACCCCTAGACTTTCTTCGGCAGGGTAGCCGGTGTAGCCCTCTCTTGTTTTGTGTTTGTTTAGGTCATAGGATGATGTAAAACCATGTTGGGTCACAAGGGGTGACAATATCCTACTCTCTAGTCTTGTGAGGACTTTCCCCCTTAGGCAGGCAGGAACCCTTGCTTTTGGGTTCTGATTGCATGCACTGCGAAGGGGACACATGCACCGGGGACTAGGTTTTGTATGTTTCAACATAGCACCACACTTTCATGCATGTGCTAGGGCCACATGCAAGTCCTTGAGTGTTTGATGCCCGGGCGCGGTTTCTGTGGAACCACGACGTGGGCCTCGCGTCGTCTACCCCTAGACTTTCTTGGCAGGGGTAGCCGGTGTAGCCCTCTCTTGTTTTGTGTTTGTTTAGGTCATAGGATGATGTAAAACCATGTTGGGTCACAAGGGGTGACAATATCCTACTCTCTAGTCTTATGTGAGGACTTTCCCCCTTAGGCAGGCAGAACCCTTGCTTTTGAGTTCTGATTGCATGCTGCGAAGGGACACATGCACCGGGGACTAGGTTTTGTATGTTTCAACATAGCACCACACTTTCATGCATGTGCTAGGGCCACATGCAAGTCCTTGAGTGTTTGATGCCCGGGGCGGTTTCTGCGGAACCACGACCCGTGGGCCTCGCGTCGTCTACCCCTAGACTTTCTTCAGGGGTAGCCGGTGTAGCCCTCTCTTGTTTTGTGTTTGTTTAGGTCATAGGATGATGTAAAACCATGTTGGGTCACAAGGGGTGACAATATCCTACTCTCTAGTCTTGTGTGAGGACTTTCCCCCTTAGGCAGGCAGAACCCTTGCTTTTGGGTTCTGATGCATGCCTGCGAAGGGGACACATGCACCGGGGACTAGGTTTTGTATGTTTCAACATAGCACCACACTTTCATGCATGTGCTAGGGCCACATGCAAGTCCTTGAGTGTTTGATGCCGGGCGCGGTTTCTGCGGAACCACGACCCGTGGGCCTCGCGTCGTCTACCCCTAGACTTTCTTCTGGGAGGTAGCCGGTGTAGCCCTCTCTTGTTTTGTGTTTGTTTAGGTCATAGGATGATGTAAAACCATGTTGGGTCACAAGGGGTGACAATATCCTACTCTCTAGTCTTATGTGAGGACTTTCCCCTTAGGCAGGCAGAACCCTTGCTTTTAGGTTCTGATTGCATGCTGCGAAGGGGACACATGCACCGGGGACTAGGTTTTGTATGTTTCAACATAGCACCACACTTTCATGCATGTGCTAGGGCCACATGCAAGTCCTTGAGTGTTTGATGCCGGGCGCGGTTTCTGCGGAACCACGACCCGTGGGCCTCGCGTCGTCTACCCCTAGACTTTCTTCAGCGGGGTAGCCGGTGTAACCCTCTCTTGTTTTGTGTTTGTTTAGGTCATAGGATGATGTAAAACCATGTTGGGTCACAAGGGAGTGACAATATCCTACTCTCTAGTGTCATGTGAGACTTTCCCCCTTAGGCAGGCAGAAACCCTTGCTTTTGGGTTCTGATTGCATGCTGCGAAGGGGACACATGCACAGGGACTAGGTTTTGTATGTTTCAACATAGCACCACACTTTCATGCATGTGCTAGGGCCACATGCAAGTCCTTGAGTGTTTGATGCCGGGCGCGGTTTCTGCGGAACCACGACCCGTGGGCCTCGCGTCGTCTACCCTAGACTTTCTTCTGAGGGGTAGCCGGTGTAGCCCTCTCTTGTTTTGTGTTTGTTTAGGTCATAGGATGATGTAAAACCATGTTGGGTCACAAGGGAGTGACAATATCCTACTCTCTAGTCTTAATGTGAGGACTTTCCCCTTAGGCAGGCAGGAACCCTTGCTTTTAGGTTCTGATTGCATGCTGCGAAGGGGACACATGCACCGGGGACTAGGTTTTGTATGTTTCAACATAGCACCACACTTTCATGCATGTGCTAGGGCCACATGCAAGTCCTTGAGTGTTTGATGCCCGGGCGCGGTTTCTGCGGAACCACGACCCGTGGGCCTCGCGTCGTCTACCCCTAGACTTTCTTCGGCCAGGGGTAGCCGGTGTAGCCCTCTCTTGTTTTGTGTTTGTTTAGGTCATAGGATGATCTAAAACCATGTTGGGTCAAAAGGGAGTGACAATATCCTACTCTCTAGTGTCTTAATGGGACTTCCCCCTTAAAGGCAGGCAGAACCCTTGCTTTTAGGATTCTGATTGCATGCCTGCGAAGGGGGACACATGCACCCGGGGACTAGGTTTGTATGTTTCAACATAGCACCACACTTTCATGCATGTGCTAGGGCCACATGCAAGTCCTTGAGGTGTTTCGATGCCCCGGAGCACGGTTTCCTGCGGAACCCTGACCCGTGGGCCTCGCGTCGTCTACCCCCTAGACTTTCTTCTAACGGGGGTAGCCCGGTGTATCCCTCTCTTGTTTTGTGTTTGTTTAGGTCATAGGATGATGTAAAACCATGTTGGGTCACAAGGTGAGTGACAATATCCTACTCTCTAGTGTTGTAACAGGAACTTTCCCCCTTAGGCAGGCAGAAACCCTTGCTTTTGGGATTCTGATGCATGCCTGCGAAGGGGACACATGCACCGGGGACTAGGTTTTGTATGTTTCAACATAGCACCACACTTTCATGCATGTGCTAGGGCCACATGCAAGTCCTTGAGTGTTTGATGCCCGGGCCGCGGTTTCTGCGGAACCACGACCGTGGGCCTCGCGTCGTCTACCCCTAGACTTTCTTGGCAGGGGTAGCCGGTGTAACCCTCTCTTGTTTTGTGTTTGTTTAGGTCATAGGATGATGTAAAACCATGTTGGGTCACAAGGGGTGACAATATCCTACTCTCTAGTCTTTATGAGGGACTTTCCCCCTTAGGCAGGCAAGAACCCTTGCTTTTAGGATTCTGATTGCATGCCTGCGAAGGGGGACACATGCACCCGGGGACTAGGTTTTGTATGTTTCAACATAGCACCACACTTTCATGGATGTGCTAGGGCCACATGCAAGTCCTTGAGGTGTTTCGATGCCCCGGAGCGCGTTTTCCTGCGGAACCCTGACCCGTGGACCTCGCGTCGTCTACCCCCTAGACTTTCTTCTAACGGGGGTAGCCCGGTGTATCCCTCTCTTGTTTTGTGTTTGTTTAGGTCATAGGATGATGTAAAACCATGTTGGGTCACAAGGGGAGTGACAATATCCTACTCTCTAGTCTTATGTGAGGACTTTCCCCTTAGGCGAGCAGGAACCCTTGCTTTTAGGTTCTGATGCATGCTGCGAAGGGGACACATGCACAGGGACTAGGTTTTGTATGTTTCAACATAGCACCACACTTTCATGCATGTGCTAGGGCCACATGCAAGTCCTTGAGTGTTTGATGCCGGGCCGCGGTTTCTGCGGAACCACGACGTGGGCCTCGCGTCGTCTACCCCTAGACTTTCTTCTAGCAGGGGTAGCCGGTGTAGCCCTCTCTTGTTTTGTGTTTGTTTAGGTCATAGGGTGATGTAAAACCATGTTGGGTCACAAGGGAGTGACAATATCCTACTCTCTAGTCTAATGTGAGGACTTTCCCCTTAGGCGAGCAGGAACCCTTGCTTTTAGGTTCTGATTGCATGCTGCGAAGGGGACACATGCACCAGGGACTAGGTTTTGTATGTTTCAACATAGCACCACACTTTCATGCATGTGCTAGGGCCACATGCAAGTCCTTGAGTGTTTGATGCCGGGCCGCGGTTTCTGCGGAACCACGACCCGTGGGCCTCGCGTCGTCTACCCCTAGACTTTCTTGGCAGGGGTAGCCGGTGTAACCCTCTCTTGTTTTGTGTTTGTTTAGGTCATAGGATGATGTAAAACCATGTTGGGTCACAAGGGAGTGACAATATCCTACTCTCTAGTCTTGTAGCAGGACTTTCCCCCTTAGGCAGGCAGAACCCTTGCTTTTAGGTTTCTGATGCATGCCTGCGAAGGGGACACATGCACCGGGGACTAGGTTTTGTATGTTTCAACATAGCACCACACTTTCATGCATGTGCTAGGGCCACATGCAAGTCCTTGAGTGTTTGATGCCCGGGCAGGTTTCTGCGGAACCACGACCCGTGGACCTCGCGTCGTCTACCCCATAGACTTTCTTCTAAAGGGGGTAGCCCACTGGTGTTTTGCGTTTCGTTTGGTCATAGGATGATGTCAAACCATGTTGGGTCACAAGGTGAGTGGCAATATCGTACTCTCTAGTCTTATGTGGGGACTTTCCCCTTAGGCAGGCAGAAACCCTTGCTTTTAGGTTCTGATGCATGCCTGCGAAGGGGACACATGCACCGGGGACTAGGTTTTGTAAGTTTCTACATAGCACCACACTTTCATGCAGGTGCTAGGGCCACATGCAAGTCATTGAGGTGTTTCGATGCCCCGGAGCGCGGTTTCATGGTGAACCCTGACCCGCGGGCCTCGCGTCGTCTACCCCTAGACTTTTTCTTGACAGGGGTAGCCGGTGTAACCCTCTCTTGTTTTGTGTTTGTTTAGGTCATAGGATGATGTAAAACCATGTTGGGTCACAAGGGGTGACAATATCCTACTCTCTAGTCTTGTGTGAGGACTTTCCCCTTAGGCAGGCAGGAACCCTTGCTTTTAGTTCTGATTGCATGCTGCGAAGGGACACATGCACCGGGGACTAGGTTTTGTATGTTTCAACATAGCACCACACTTTCATGCATGTGCTAGGGCCACATGCAAGTCCTTGAGTGTTTGATGCCCGGGCCGGTTTCTGCGGAACCACGACCCGTGGGCCTCGCGTCGTCTACCCCTAGACTTTCTTCTTGAGGTAGCCGGTGTAGCCCTCTCTTGTTTTGTGTTTGTTTAGGTCATAGGATGATGTAAAACCATGTTGGGTCACAAGGGAGTGACAATATCCTACTCTCTAGTCTTGTGTGGGGACTTTCCCCCTTAGGCAGAGCAGGAACCCTTGCTTTTGGGATTCTGATTGCATGCTGCGAAGGGGACACATGCACCCGGGGCCTAGGTTTTGTATGTTTCAACATAGCACCACACTTTCATGCATGTGCTAGGGCCACATGCAAGTCCTTGAGTGTTTGATGCCCGGGCCTTGGTTTCTGCGGAACCACGACCCGTGGGCCTCGCGTCGTCTACCCCTAGACTTTCTTCGGCAGGGGTAGCCGGTGTAGCCCTCTCTTGTTTTGTGTTTGTTTAGGTCATAGGATGATGTAAAACCATGTTGGGTCACAGGGAGTGACAATATCCTACTCTCTAGTCTTGTGTGAGGACTTTCCCCCTTAGGCAGGCAGAACCCTTGCTTTTGGGATTCTGATGCATGCCTGCGAAGGGGACACATGCACCGGGGACTAGGTTTTGTATGTTTCAACATAGCACCACACTTTCATGCATGTGCTAGGGCCACATGCAAGTCCTTGAGTGTTTGATGCCCGGGCGCGGTTTCTGCGGAACCCTGACCCGTGGGCCTCGTGTCATCTACCCCCTAGACTTTCTACATACAGGGGTAGACCGGTGTAGCCCTCTCTTGTTTTGTGTTTGTTTAGGTCATAGGATGATGTAAAAACATGATGGTTCACAACGGGAGTGACAATATCCTACTCTCTAGTCTTGTGAGGACTTTCCCCTTAGGCAGGCAGAACCCTTGCTTTTGGTTCTGATTGCATGCCTGCGAAGGGGACACATGCACCGGGGACTAGGTTTTGTATGTTTCAACATAGCACCACACTTTCATGCATGTGCTAGGGCCACATGCAAGTCCTTGAGTGTTTGATGCCGGGCGCGGTTTCTGCGGAACCACGACCCGTGGGCCTCGCGTCGTCTACCCCTAGACTTTCTTGGCAGCAGGGTAGCCGGTGTAGCCCTCTCTTGTTTTGTGTTTGTTTAGGTCATAGGATGATGTAAAACCATGTTGGGTCACAAGGGAGTGACAATATCCTACTCTCTAGTCTTGTGTGAGGACTTTCCCCCTTAGGCAGGCCGGAACCCTTGCTTTTAGGATTCTGATTGCATGCCTGCGAAGGGGACACATGCACCGGGGACTAGGTTTTGTATGTTTCAACATAGCACCACACTTTCATGCATGTGCTAGGGCCACATGCAAGTCCTTGAGTGTTTGATGCCCGGGCGCGGTTTCTGCGGAACCACGACCCGTGGGCCTCGCGTCGTCTACCCCTAGACTTTCTTGGCAGGGGTAGCCGGTGTAGCCCTCTCTTGTTTTGTGTTTGTTTAGGTCATAGGATGATGTAAAACCATGTTGGGTCACAAGGGAGTGACAATATCCTACTCTCTAGTCTTATGTGAGGACTTTCCCCCTTAGGCAGGCAGAAACCCTTGCTTTTAGATTCTGATTGCATGCTGCGAAGGGGACACATGCACCGGGGACTAGGTTTTGTATGTTTCAACATAGCACCACACTTTCATGCATGTGCTAGGGCCACATGCAAGTCCTTGAGTGTTTGATGCCGGGCGCGGTTTCTGCGGAACCACGACCGTGGGCCTCGCGTCGTCTACCCCTAGACTTTCTTGGCAGGGGTAGCCGGTGTAGCCCTCTCTTGTTTTGTGTTTGTTTAGGTCATAGGATGATGTAAAACCATGTTGGGTCACAAGGGGTGACAATATCCTACTCTCTAGTCTTGTGAGGACTTTCCCCCTTAGGCGAGCAGAACCCTTGCTTTTGGGTTCTGATTGCATGCTGCGAAGGGGACACATGCACCGGGGACTAGGTTTTGTATGTTTCAACATAGCACCACACTTTCATGCATGTGCTAGGGCCACATGCAAGTCCTTGAGTGTTTGATGCCGGGCGCGGTTTCTGCGGAACCACGACCCGTGGGCCTCGCGTCGTCTACCCCTAGACTTTCTTGGCCAGGGGTAGCCGGTGTAACCCTCTCTTGTTTTGTGTTTGTTTAGGTCATAGGATGATGTAAAACCATGTTGGGTCACAAGGGAGTGACAATATCCTACTCTCTAGTCTTGTGAGGACTTTCCCCTTAGGCAGGAACCCTTGCTTTTAGGTTACATTGCATGCCTGCGAAGGGGACACATGCACCGGGGACTAGGTTTTGTATGTTTCAACATAGCACCACACTTTCATGCATGTGCTAGGGCCACATGCAAGTCCTTGAGTGTTTGATGCCCGGGCCAGGTTTCTGCGGAACCACGACCCGTGGGCCTCGCGTCGTCTACCCCTAGACTTTCTTCGGCAGGGGTAGCCGGTGTACCCTCTCTTGTTTTGTGTTTGTTTAGGTCATAGGATGATGTAAAACCATGTTGGGTCACAAGGGGAGTGACAATATCCTACTCTCTAGTCTTGTGAGGACTTTCCCCCTTAGGCGAGCAGGAACCCTTGCTTTTAGATTCTGATGCATGCCTGCGAAGGGGACACATGCACCGGGGACTAGGTTTTGTATGTTTCAACATAGCACCACACTTTCATGCATGGGCTAGGGCCACATGCAAGTCCTTGAGTGTTTGATGCCCGGGCCTTGGTTTCCTGCGGAACCCTTACCCGTGGGCCTCGCGTCGTCTACCCCCTAGACTTTCTTCTAACGAGGGTAGCCCGGTGTATCCCTCTCTTGTTTTGTGTTTGTTTAGGTCATAGGATGATGTAAAATCACGTTGGTTCACAAGGGGAGTGACAATATCCTACTCTCTAGTCTTGTGTGAGGACTTTCCCCCTTAGGCAGGCAGAACCCTTGCTTTTGGGTTCTGATGCATGCTGCGAAGGGGACACATGCACCAGGGACTAGGTTTTGTATGTTTCAACATAGCACCACACTTTCATGCATGTGCTAGGGCCACATGCAAGTCCTTGAGGTGTTTCGATGCCCCGTAGCACGGTTTCCTGCGGAACCCTGACCCGTGGGCCTCGTGTCATCTACCCCCTAGACTTTCTTCTGACAGGGGTAGACCGGTGTAGCCCTCTCTTGTTTTGTGTTTGTTTAGGTCATAGGATGATGTAAAACCATGTTGGTTCACAAGGGGAGTGACAATATCCTACTCTCTAGTCTTGTGAGGACTTTCCCCCTTAGGCAGGCAGAAACCCTTGCTTTTAGGTTCTGATTGCATGCTGCGAAGGGGACACATGCACCCGGGGACTAGGTTTTGTATGTTTCAACATAGCACCACACTTTCATGCATGTGCTAGGGCCACATGCAAGTCCTTGGTGTTTGATGCCCGGGCGCGGTTTCTGCGGAACCACGACCCGTGGGCCTCGCGTCGTCTACCCCTAGACTTTCTTCGGCAGGGGTAGCCGGTGTAGCCCTCTCTTGTTTTGTGTTTGTTTAGGTCATAGGATGATGTAAAACCATGTTGGGTCAAGGGGGTGACAATATCCTACTCTCTAGTCTAATGTGAGGACTTTCCCCTTAGGCAGGCAGGAACCCTTGCTTTTAGATTCTGATTGCATGCTGCGAAGGGGACACATGCACCGGGGACTAGGTTTTGTATGTTTCAACATAGCACCACACTTTCATGCATGTGCTAGGGCCACATGCAAGTCCTTGAGTGTTTGATGCCCCGGGCGCGGTTTCTGCGGAACCACGACCCGTGGGCCTCGCGTCGTCTACCCCTAGACTTTCTTGGCAGGGGTAGCCGGTGTAGCCCTCTCTTGTTTTGTGTTTGTTTAGGTCATAGGATGATGTAAAACCATGTTGGGTCACAAGGGGAGTGACCATATCCTACTCTCTAGTCTTGTGTGAGGACTTTCCCCCTTAGGCAGGCAGGAACCCTTGCTTTTAGGTTCTGATTGCATGCCTGCGAAGGGGACACATGCACCGGGGACTAGGTTTTGTATGTTTCAACATAGCACCACACTTTCATGCATGTGCTAGGGCCACATGCAAGTCCTTGAGTGTTTGATGCCGGGCCGCGGTTCCTGCGGAACCCTGACCCGTGGGCCTCGTGTCGTCTACCCCCTAGACTTTCTTCTGACAGGGGTAGACCGGTGTAGCCCTCTCTTGTTTTGTGTTTGTTTAGGTCATAGGATGATGTAAAACCATGTTGGTTCACAAGGGAGTGACAATATCCTACTCTCTAGTCTTGTGTGAGGACTTTCCCCTTAGGCAGGCAGAACCCTTGCTTTTAGGTTCTGATTGCATGCCTGCGAAGGGGACACATGCACGGGGACTAGGTTTTGTATGTTTCAACATAGCACCACACTTTCATGCATGTGCTAGGGCCACATGCAAGTCCTTGAGTGTTTGATGCCCGGGCGGTTTCTGCGGAACCACGACCGTGGGCCTCGCGTCGTCTACCCCTAGACTTTCTTCGGCAGGGGTAGCCGGTGTAACCCTCTCTTGTTTTGTGTTTGTTTAGGTCATAGGATGATGTAAAACCATGTTGGGTCACAAGGGAGTGACAATATCCTACTCTCTAGTCTTATGTGAGGACTTTCCCCTTAGGCAGGCAGAACCCTTGCTTTTGGGTTCTGATTGCATGCTGCGAAGAGGGACACATGCACAGGGACTAGGTTTTGTATGTTTCAACATAGCACCACACTTTCATGCATGTGCTAGGGCCACATGCAAGTCCTTGAGTGTTTGATGCCGGGCGCGGTTTCTGCGGAACCACGACCCGTGGGCCTCGCGTCGTCTACCCCTAGACTTTCTTCTAGGGAGGTAGCCGGTGTAGCCCTCTCTTGTTTTGTGTTTGTTTAGGTCATAGGATGATGAAAAAACATGTTGGGTCACAAGGGGTGACAATATCCTACTCTCTAGTCTGTAATGTGAGGACTTTCCCCCTTAGGCAGGCAGGAACCCTTGCTTTTTGGATTCTGATTGCATGCCTGCGAAGGGGACACATGCACCCGGGGACTAGGTTTTGTATGTTTCAACATAGCACCACACTTTCATGCATGTGCTAGGGCCACATGCAAGTCCTTGAGTGTTTGATGCCCGGGGCGCGGTTTCTGCGGAACCACGACCCGTGGGCCTCGCGTCGTCTACCCCTAGACTTTCTTGGCCAGGGGTAGCCGGTGTAGCCCTCTCTTGTTTTGTGTTTGTTTAGGTCATAGGATGATGTAAAACCATGTTGGGTCACAAGGGAGTGACAATATCCTACTCTCTAGTGCATGTGAGGACTTTCCCCCTTAGGCAGGCAGGAACCCTTGCTTTTAGGTTCTGATGCATGCCTGCGAAGGGGACACATGCACCGGGGACTAGGTTTTGTATGTTTCAACATAGCACCACACTTTCATGCATGTGCTAGGGCCACATGCAAGTCCTTGAGTGTTTGATGCCGGGCCGGTTTCTGCGGAACCACGACCCGTGGGCCTCGCGTCGTCTACCCCTAGACTTTCTTCAGCAGGGGTAGCCGGTGTAGCCCTCTCTTGTTTTGTGTTTGTTTAGGTCATAGGATGATGTAAAACCATGTTGGGTCACAAGGGAGTGACAATATCCTACTCTCTAGTCTTGTGAGGACTTTCCCCCTTAGGCGAGCCGGAACCCTTGCTTTTAGGTTCTGATTGCATGCCTGCGAAGGGGACACATGCACCCGGGGACTAGTTTTTGTATGTTTTAACATAGCACCACACTTTCATGCATGTGCTAGGGCCACAGGCAAGTCCTTGAGGTGTTTGATGCCCGGGCGCGGTTTCTGCGGAACCACGACCCGTGGGCCTCGCGTCGTCTACCCCTAGACTTTCTTGAGGGGTAGCCGGTGTAGCCCTCTCTTGTTTTGTGTTTGTTTAGGTCATAGGATGATGTAAAACCATGTTGGGTCACAAGGGGGTGACAATATCCTACTCTCTAGTCTTATGAGGACTTTCCCCCTTAGGCAGCAGGAACCCTTGCTTTTGATTCTGATGCATGCTGCGAAGGGGGACACATGCAGCCGGGGACTAGGTTTTGTATGTTTCAACATAGCACCACACTTTCATGCGTGTGCTAGGGCCACATGCAAGTCCTTGAGGTGTTCCGATGCCCGGGCCTTGGTTTCTGCGGAACCACGACCCGTGGGCCTCGCGTCGTCTACCCCTAGACTTTCTTCTAGAGGGGTAGCCGGTGTAACCCTCTCTTGTTTTGTGTTTGTTTAGGTCATAGGATGATGTAAAACCATGTTGGGTCACAAGGGGAGTGACAATATCCTACTCTCTAGTCTTAAATGTGAGGACTTTCCCCCTTAGGCAGGCAGGAACCCTTGCTTTTAGGTTCTGATTGCATGCTGCGAAGGGGACACATGCACCGGGGACTAGGTTTTGTATGTTTCAACATAGCACCACACTTTCGTGCATGTGCTAGGGCCACATGCAAGTCCTTGAGTGTTTGATGCCGGGGCGGTTTCTGCGGAACCACGACCGTGGGCCTCGCGTCGTCTACCCCTAGACTTTCTTGGCAGGGGGTAGCCGGTGTAGCCCTCTCTTGTTTTGTGTTTGTTTAGGTCATAGGATGATGTAAAACCATGTTGGGTCACAAGGGGTGACAATATCCTACTCTCTAGTGTATGTGAGGACTTTCCCCTTAGGCAGGAACCCTTGCTTTTAGGTTACATTGCATGCTGCGAAGGGACACATGCACCGGGGACTAGGTTTTGTATGTTTCAACATAGCACCACACTTTCATGCATGTGCTAGGGCCACATGCAAGTCCTTGGTGTTTGATGCCCGGGCGCGGTTTCTGCGGAACCACGACGTGGGCCTCGCGTCGTCTACCCCTAGACTTTCTTCTAGCGGGGTAGCCGGTGTAGCCCTCTCTTGTTTTGTGTTTGTTTGGGTCATAGGATGATGTAAAACCATGTTGGGTCACAAGGGAGTGACAATATCCTACTCTCTAGTCTAAATGTGGGACTTTCCCCCTTAGGCAGGCAGGAACCCTTGCTTTTGGGATTCTGATTGCATGCCTGCGAAGGGGGACACATGCACCCGGGGACTAGGTTTTGTATGTTTCAACATAGCACCACACTTTCATGCATGTGCTAGGGCCACATGCAAGTCCTTGAGGTGTTTGATGCCCGGGCGGGTTTCTGCGGAACCACGACCCGTGGGCCTCGCGTCGTCTACCCTAGACTTTCTTCTGTGAGGTAGCCGGTGTAACCCTCTCTTGTTTTGTGTTTGTTTAGGTCATAGGATGATGTAAAACCATGTTGGGTCACAAGGGGTGACAATATCCTACTCTCTAGTCTTGTGAGGGACTTTCCCCTTAGGCAGGCAGGAACCCTTGCTTTTAGGTTCTGATTGCATGCCTGCGAAGGGGGACACATGCACCCGGGGACTAGGTTTTGTATGTTTCAACATAGCACCACACTTTCATGCATGTGCTAGGGCCACATGCAAGTCCTTGAGGTGTTTCGATGCCCTGAAGCGCGGTTTCCTGCGGAACCCTGACCCGTGGGCCTCGCGTCGTCTACCCCCTAGACTTTCTTCCGACGGGGGTAGCCCGGTGTAGCCCTCTCTTGTTTTGTGTTTGTTTAGGTCATAGGATGATGTAAAACCATGTTGGGTCACAAGGGGTGACAATATCCTACTCTCTAGTCTTGTGAGGACTTTCCCCCTTAAAGAGCAGGAACCCTTGCTTTTGGGGTTCTGATTGCATGCCTGCGAAGGGACACATGCACCGGGGACTAGGTTTTGTATGTTTCAACATAGCACCACACTTTCATGCATGTGCTAGGGCCACATGCAAGTCCTTGAGTGTTTGATGCCGGGCGCGGTTTCTGCGGAACCACGACCCGTGGGCCTCGCGTCGTCTACCCCTAGACTTTCTTCTTGGCAGGGGTAGCCGGTGTAACCCTCTCTTGTTTTGTGTTTGTTTAGGTCATAGGATGATGTAAAACCATGTTGGGTCACAAGGGGTGACAATATCCTACTCTCTAGTCTTGTGTGAGGACTTTCCCCCTTAGGCAGGCCGGAACCCTTGCTTTTAGGTTCTGATGCATGCTGCGAAGGGGACACATGCACCAGGGACTAGGTTTTGTATGTTTCAACATAGCACCACACTTTCATGCATGTGCTAGGGCCACATGCAAGTCCTTGAGTGTTTGATGCCGGGCCGGTTTCTGCGGAACCACGACCGTGGGCCTCGCGTCGTCTACCCCTAGACTTTCTTCTAGGGGGTAGCCGGTGTAGCCCTCTCTTGTTTTGTGTTTGTTTAGGTCATAGGATGATGTAAAACCATGTTGGGTCTAAGGGAGTGACAATATCCTACTCTCTAGTCTTGTGAGGACTTTCCCCTTAGGCAGGCAGAACCCTTGCTTTTGGTTCTGATTGCATGCTGCGAAGGGGACACATGCACCGGGGACTAGGTTTTGTATGTTTCAACATAGCACCACACTTTCATGCATGTGCTAGGGCCACATGCAAGTCCTTGAGTGTTTGATGCCGGGCGCGGTTTCTGCGGAACCACGACGTGGGCCTCGCGTCGTCTACCCCTAGACTTTCTTCTAGCAGGGGTAGCCGGTGTAGCCCTCTCTTGTTTTGTGTTTGTTTAGGTCATAGGATGATGTAAAACCATGTTGGGTCACAAGGGAGTGACAATATCCTACTCTCTAGTCTTGTGAGGACTTTCCCCCTTAGGCAGGCAGAAACCCTTGCTTTTAGGTTCTGATTGCATGCCTGCGAAGGGGACACATGCACCGGGGACTAGGTTTTGTATGTTTCAACATAGCACCACACTTTCATGCATGTGCTAGGGCCACATGCAAGTCCTTGGTGTTTGATGCCCGGGCGGTTTCTGCGGAACCACGACCCGTGGGCCTCGCGTCGTCTACCCCTAGACTTTCTTCGCAGGGGTAGCCGGTGTAACCCTCTCTTGTTTTGTGTTTGTTTAGGTCATAGGATGATGTAAAACCATGTTGGGTCACAAGGTGAGTGACAATATCCTACTCTCTAGTCTTGTGAGGACTTTCCCCCTTAGGCAGGCAGAACCCTTGCTTTTAGGTTACATTGCATGCCTGCGAAGGGGACACATGCACCGGGGACTAGGTTTTGTATGTTTCAACATAGCACCACACTTTCATGCATGTGCTAGGGCCACATGCAAGTCCTTGAGGTGTTTCGATGCCCCGGAGCGCGGTTTCCTGCGGAACCCTGACCCGTGCGCCTCGCATCGTCTTCCCCCTAGACTTTCTTTTGACGGGGGTAGCCCGGTGTATCCCCCTCTTGTTTTGTGTTTGTTTAGGTCATAGGATGATGTAAAACCATATTGGGTCACAAGGGGAGTGACAATATCATACTCTCTAGTGCTTGTGTGAGGACTTTCCCCCTTAGGCAGGCAGGAACCCTTGCTTTTAGGTTCTGATTGCATGCTGCGAAGGGGACACATGCACCGGGGACTAGGTTTTGTATGTTTCAACATAGCACCACACTTTCATGCATGTGCTAGGGCCACATGCAAGTCCTTGAGTGTTTGATGCCGGGCGGTTTCTGCGGAACCACGACCGTGGGCCTCGCGTCGTCTACCCCTAGACTTTCTTCTGGCAGGGGTAGCCGGTGTAGCCCTCTCCTATTTTGTGTTTGTTTAGGTCATAGGATGATGTAAAACCATGTTGGGTCACAAGGGGAGTGACAATATCCTACTCTCTAGTCTTGTGAGGACTTTCCCCTTAGGCAGGCAGAACCCTTGCTTTTAGGTTCTGATTGCATGCTGCGAAGGGGACACATGCACCGGGGACTAGGTTTTGTATGTTTCAACATAGCACCACACTTTCATGCATGTGCTAGGGCCACATGCAAGTCCTTGAGTGTTTGATGCCCGGGGCGCGGTTTCTGCGGAACCACGACCCGTGGGCCTCGTCGTCTACCCCTAGACTTTCTTCAGGGGGGTAGCCGGTGTAGCCCTCTCTTGTTTTGTGTTTGTTTAGGTCATAGGATGATGTAAAACCATGTTGGGTCACAAGGGGTGACAATATCCTACTCTCTAGTGTAATGTGAGGACTTTCCCCCTTAAACGAGCAGGAACCCTTGCTTTTTAGGTTCTGATTGCATGCTGCGAAGAGGGGACACATGCACCGGGGACTAGGTTTTGTATGTTTCAACATAGCACCACACTTTCATGCATGTGCTAGGGCCACATGCAAGTCCTTGAGTGTTTGATGCCCGGGCCTGGTTTCTGCGGAACCACGACCCGTGGGCCTCGCGTCGTCTACCCCTAGACTTTCTTCGGCAGGGGTAGCCGGTGTACCCTCTCTTGTTTTGTGTTTGTTTAGGTCATAGGATGATGTAAAACCATGTTGGGTCACAAGGGGTGACAATATCCTACTCTCTAGTCTTTGTGAGGACTTTCCCCCTTAGGCAGGCAGAACCCTTGCTTTTAGGTTCAGTGCATGCTGCGAAGGGGACACATGCACCGGGGACTAGGTTTTGTATGTTTCAACATAGCACCACACTTTCATGCGTGTGCTAGGGCCACATGCAAGTCCTTGAGGTGTTTGATGCCGGGCCGCGGTTTCTGCGGAACCACGACCCGTGGGCCTCGCGTCGTCTACCCCTAGACTTTCTTGGCAGGGGTAGCCGGTGTAGCCCTCTCTTGTTTTGTGTTTGTTTAGGTCATAGGATGATGTAAAAC
Source organism: Avena insularis (assembly GCA_023614405.1). NCBI lineage: Eukaryota > Viridiplantae > Streptophyta > Magnoliopsida > Poales > Poaceae > Avena > Avena insularis. Next base: position 65,467 of record JAJUPC010000781.1, read on the forward strand.
CATGTTGGGTCACAAGGGGTGACAATATCCTACTCTCTAGTCTTGTGAGGGACTTTCCCCCTTAGGCAGGCAGAACCCTTGCTTTTTGGGTTCTGATTGCATGCACTGCGAAGGGGACACATGCACCGGGGACTAGGTTTTGTATGTTTCAACATAGCACCACACTTTCATGCCTGTGCTAGGGCCACATGCAAGTCCTTGAGGTGTTTGATGCCCGGGCCTTGGTTTCTGCGGAACCACGACCCGTGGGCCTCGCGTCGTCTACCCCTAGACTTTCTTCGGAGGGGTAGCCGGTGTAACCCTCTCTTGTTTTGTGTTTGTTTAGGTCATAGGATGATGTAAAACCATGTTGGGTCACAAGGGAGTGACAATATCCTACTCTCTAGTCTTTAATGAGGACTTTCCCCCTTAGGCAGGCAGGAACCCTTGCTTTTGGGATTCAGTGCATGCCTGCGAAGGGGACACATGCACCGGGGACTAGGTTTTGTATGTTTCAACATAGCACCACACTTTCATGCATGTGCTAGGGCCACATGCAAGTCCTTGAGTGTTTGATGCCCGGGCCGCGGTTTCTGCGGAACCCTGACCCGTGGGCCTCGAGTCGTCTACCCCTAGACTTTCTTGGGCAGGGGTAGCCGGTGTAGCCCTCTCTTGTTTTGTGTTTGTTTAGGTCATAGGATGATGTAAAACCATGTTGGGTCACAAGGGGTGACAATATCCTACTCTCTAGTGTCTTGTGAGGACTTTCCCCTTAAGGCAGGAACCCTTGCTTTTAGATTCTGATTGCATGCTGCGAAGGGGACACATGCACCGGGGACTAGGTTTTGTATGTTTCAACATAGCACCACACTTTCATGCATGTGCTAGGGCCACATGCAAGTCCTTGAGTGTTTGATGCCGGGCGTGGTTTCTGCGGAACCACGACCGTGGGCCTCGTGTCGTCTACCCCCTAGACTTTCTTCTGACAGGGGTAGACCGGTGTAGCCCTCTCTTGTTTTGTGTTTGTTTAGGTCATAGGATGATGTAAAACCATGTTGGGTCACAAGGGGAGTGACAATATCCTACTCTCTAGTCTTGTGTGAGGACTTTCCCCCTTAGGCAGGCAGAACCCTTGCTTTTGGTTCTGATTGCATGCTGCGAAGGGACACATGCACCGGGGACTAGGTTTTGTATGTTTCAACATAGCACCACACTTTCATGCATGTGCTAGGGCCACATGCAAGTCCTTGAGTGTTTGATGCCGGGCGGTTTCTGCGGAACCACGACCCGTGGGCCTCGTCGTCTACCCCTAGACTTTCTTCTGAGGGGTAGCCGGTGTAGCCCTCTCTTGTTTTGTGTTTGTTTAGGTCATAGGATGATGTAAAACCATGTTGGGTCACAAGGGAGTGACAATATCCTACTCTCTAGTCTTATGTGAGGACTTTCCCCCTTAGGCAGGGAACCCTTGCTTTTAGGTTCTGATTGCATGCTGCGAAGGGGACACATGCACCGGGGACTAGGTTTTGTATGTTTCAACATAGCACCACACTTTCATGCATGTGCTAGGGCCACATGCAAGTCCTTGAGTGTTTGATGCCCGGGCCGGTTTCTGCGGAACCACGACCCGTGGGCCTCGCGTCGTCTACCCCTAGACTTTCTTCGGCAGGGGTAGCCGGTGTAGCCCTCTCTTGTTTTGTGTTTGTTTAGGTCATAGGATGATGTAAAACCATGTTGGGTCACAAGGGGAGTGACAATATCCTACTCTCTAGTCTTGTAACAGGACTTTCCCCTTAGGCAGGCAGGAACCCTTGCTTTTAGGTTCTGATTGCATGCTGCGAAGGGGACACATGCACCGGGGACTAGGTTTTGTATGTTTCAACATAGCACCACACTTTCATGCATGTGCTAGGGCCACATGCAAGTCCTTGGTGTTTGATGCCGGGCGCGGTTTCTGCGGAACCACGACCGTGGGCCTCGCGTCGTCTACCCCTAGACTTTATTCTGACGGGGGTAGCCCGGTGTAGCCCTCTCTTGTTTTGTGTTTGTTTAGGTCATAGGATGATGTAAGACCATGTTGCGTCACAAGGGAGTGACAATATCCTACTCTCTAGTCTTTGTGAGGACTTTCCCCCTTAGGCAGGCAGGAACCCTTGCTTTTAGGTTCTGATTGCATGCTGCGAAGGGGACACATGCACGGGGACTAGGTTTTGTATGTTTCAACATAGCACCACACTTTCATGCATGTGCTAGGGCCACATGCAAGTCCTTGAGTGTTTGATGCCCGGGCCGGTTCCTGCGGAACCCTGACCCGTGGGCCTCGTGTCATCTACCCCCTGGACTTTCTTCTAACAGGGGTAGACCGGTGTAGCCCTCTCTTGTTTTGTGTTTGTTTAGGTCATAGGATGATGTAAAACCATGTTGGTTCACAAGGGGAGTGACAATATCCTACTCTCTAGTCTTGTGTGAGGACTTTCCCCTTAGGCAGGCAGAACCCTTGCTTTTAGGATTCTGATTGCATGCTGCGAAGGGACACATGCACCAGGGACTAGGTTTTGTATGTTTCAACATAGCACCACACTTTCATGCATGTGCTAGGGCCACATGCAAGTCCTTGAGTGTTTGATGCCCGGGCCGCGGTTTCTGTGGAACCACGACCCGTGGGCCTCGCGTCGTCTACCCCTAGACTTTCTTCTTACTGGGGTAGACCGGTGTAGCCCTCTCTTGTTTTGTGTTTGTTTAGGTCATAGGATGATGTAAAACCATGTTGGGTCACAAGGGGAGTGACAATATCCTACTCTCTAGTCTTAGTGAGGACTTTCCCCCTTAGGCAGGCAGGAACCCTTGCTTTTGAGTTCTGATTGCATGCTGCGAAGGGGACACATGCACGGGGACTAGGTTTTGTATGTTTCAACATAGCACCACACTTTCATGCATGTGCTAGGGCCACATGCAAGTCCTTGAGTGTTTGATGCCCGGGCGCGGTTTCTGCGGAACCACGACCGTGGGCCTCGCGTCGTCTACCCCTAGACTTTCTTCGGCAGGGGTAGCCGGTGTAGCCCTCTCTTGTTTTGTGTTTGTTTAGGTCATAGGATGATGTAAAACCATGTTGGGTCACAAGGGGGTGACAATATCCTACTCTCTAGTCTTGTGTGAGGACTTTCCCCCTTAGGCAGGCAGGAACCCTTGCTTTTAGGTTCTGATTGCATGCCTGCGAAGGGGGACACATGCACCCGGGGACTAGGTTTTGTATGTTTCAACATAGCACCACACTTTCATGCATGTGCTAGGGCCACATGCAAGTCCTTGAGGTGTTTGATGCCGGGCGCGGTTTCTGCGGAACCACGACCCGTGGGCCTCGCGTCGTCTACCCCTAGACTTTCTTCGGCAGGGGTAGCCGGTGTAGCCCTCTCTTGTTTTGTGTTTGTTTAGGTCATAGGATGATGTAAAACCATGTTGGGTCACAAGGGGGTGACAATATCCTACTCTCTAGTGCTTGTAATGAGGACTTTCCCCCTTAGGCAGGCAGAAACCCTTGCTTTTGGTTCTGATTGCATGCTGCGAAGGGACACATGCACCGGGGACTAGGTTTTGTATGTTTCAACATAGCACCACACTTTCATGCATGTGCTAGGGCCACATGCAAGTCCTTGGTGTTTGATGCCCGGGCCTTGGTTTCTGCGGAACCACGACCCGTGGGCCTCGCGTCGTCTACCCCTAGACTTTCTTCTGGCGGGGTAGCCGGTGTAGCCCTCTCTTGTTTTGTGTTTGTTTAGGTCATAGGATGATGTAAAACCATGTTGGGTCACAGGGAGTGACAATATCCTACTCTCTAGTCTTATGTGAGGACTTTCCCCCTTAGGCAGGCAGAACCCTTGCTTTTGGGTTCTGATGCATGCTGCGAAGGGGACACATGCACCGGGGACTAGGTTTTGTATGTTTCAACATAGCACCACACTTTCATGCATGTGCTAGGGCCACATGCAAGTCCTTGAGTGTTTGATGCCCGGCCGCGGTTTCTGCGGAACCACGACCCGTGGGCCTCGCGTCGTCTACCCCTAGACTTTCTTGTGAGGGGTAGCCGGTGTAGCCCTCTCTTGTTTTGTGTTTGTTTAGGTCATAGGATGATGTAAAACCATGTTGGGTCACAAGGGAGTGACAATATCCTACTCTCTAGTGCTTGTGAGGACTTTCCCCCTTAGGCGAGCAGGAACCCTTGCTTTTAGGTTCTGATTGCATGCTGCGAAGGGGACACATGCACCGGGGACTAGGTTTTGTATGTTTCAACATAGCACCACACTTTCATGCAGGTGCTAGGGCCACATGCAAGTCCTTGGTGTTTGATGCCGGGCGCGGTTTCTGCGGAACCACGACCCGTGGGCCTCGCGTCGTCTACCCCTAGACTTTCTTCGGCAGGGTAGCCGGTGTAGCCCTCTCTTGTTTTGTGTTTGTTTAGGTCATAGGATGATGTAAAACCATGTTGGGTCACAAGGGGTGACAATATCCTACTCTCTAGTCTTATGTGAGGACTTTCCCCCTTAGGCAGGAACCCTTGCTTTTGGGTTCTGATTGCATGCTGCGAAGGGGACACATGCACCGGGGACTAGGTTTTGTATGTTTCAACATAGCACCACACTTTCATGCATGTGCTAGGGCCACATGCAAGTCCTTGAGTGTTTGATGCCGGCCTTGGTTTCTGCGGAACCACGACCGTGGGCCTCGCGTCGTCTACCCCTAGACTTTCTTCGTGGGGTAGCCGGTGTAGCCCTCTCTTGTTTTGTGTTTGTTTAGGTCATAGGATGATGTAAAACCATGTTGGGTCACAAGGGGAGTGACAATATCCTACTCTCTAGTCTTGTGAGGACTTTCCCCCTTAGGCAGGCCGGAACCCTTGCTTTTGGGATTCTGATTGCATGCTGCGAAGGGGACACATGCACCGGGGACTAGGTTTTGTATGTTTCAACATAGCACCACACTTTCATGCATGTGCTAGGGCCACATGCAAGTCCTTGAGTGTTTGATGCCCGGGCGCGGTTTCTGCGGAACCACCCGTGGGCCTCGCGTCGTCTACCCCTAGACTTTCTTCGAGGGGTAGCCGGTAGACCTCTCTTGTTTTGTGTTTGTTTAGGTCATAGGATGATGTAAAACCATGTTGGGTCACAAGGGGAGTGACAATATCCTACTCTCTAGTCTTGTGAGGACTTTCCCCCTTAGGCAGGCAGGAACCCTTGCTTTTGGATTCTGATTGCATGCTGCGAAGGGGACACATGCACAGGGACTAGGTTTTGTATGTTTCAACATAGCACCACACTTTCATGCATGTGCTAGGGCCACATGCAAGTCCTTGAGGTGTTTGATGCCGGGCGGTTTCTGCGGAACCACGACCCGTGGGCCTCGCGTCGTCTACCCCTAGACTTTCTTGGCTGGGGGTAGCCAGTGTAGCCCTCTCTTGTTTTGTGTTTGTTTAGGTTATAGGATGATGTAAAACCATGTTGGGTCACAAGGGAGTGACAATATCCTACTCTCTAGTGCATGTGAGGACTTTCCCCTTAAACGAGCAGGAACCCTTGCTTTTAGGTTCTGATTGCATGCTGCGAAGGGGACACATGCACGGGGACTAGGTTTTGTATGTTTCAACATAGCACCACACTTTCATGCATGTGCTAGGGCCACATGCAAGTCCTTGAGGTGTTTGATGCCGGGCCAGCGGTTTCTGCGGAACCACGACCGTGGGCCTCGCGTCGTCTACCCCTAGACTTTCTTGGCGGGGGGTAGCCGGTGTAGCCCTCTCTTGTTTTGTGTTTGTTTAGGTCATAGGATGATGTAAAACCATGTTGGGTCACAAGGGAGTGACAATATCCTACTCTCTAGTCTTAGTGGGGACTTTCCCCTTAAGGCAGCAGAACCCTTGCTTTTAGGTTCTGATTGCATGCCTGCGAAGGGGACACATGCACCCGGGGACTAGGTTTTGTATGTTTCAACATAGCACCACACTTTCATGCATGTGCTAGGGCCACATGCAAGTCCTTGAGTGTTTGATGCCGGGCCTGGTTTCTGCGGAACCACGACGTGGGCCTCGCGTCGTCTACCCCTAGACTTTCTTCCAGAGGGTAGCCGGTGTAACCCTCTCTTGTTTTGTGTTTGTTTAGGTCATAGGATGATGTAAAACCATGTTGGGTCACAAGGGAGTGACAATATCCTACTCTCTAGTGCCATGTGAGGACTTTCCCCTTAGGCAGGCAGAACCCTTGCTTTTAGGTTCTGATTGCATGCTGCGAAGGGGACACATGCACCGGGGACTAGGTTTTGTATGTTTCAACATAGCACCACACTTTCATGCATGTGCTAGGGCCACATGCAAGTCCTTGAGTGTTTGATGCCCGGGCGCGGTTTCTGCGGAACCACGACCCGTGGGCCTCGCGTCGTCTACCCCTAGACTTTCTTCGGCAGGGGTAGCCGGTGTAGCCCTCTCTTGTTTTGTGTTTGTTTAGGTCATAGGATGATGTAAAACCATGTTGGGTCACAAGGGGTGACAATATCCTACTCTCTAGTCTTTATGTGAGGACTTTCCCCCTTAGGCAGGCAGGAACCCTTGCTTTTAGGTTCTGATTGCATGCACTGAAGGGACACATGCACCGGGGACTAGGTTTTGTATGTTTCAACATAGCACCACACTTTCATGCATGTGCTAGGGCCACATGCAAGTCCTTGAGTGTTTGATGCCGGGGCGGTTTCTGCGGAACCACGACCCGTGGGCCTCGCGTCGTCTACCCCTAGACTTTCTTCGGCAGGGTAGCCGGTGTAGCCCTCTCTTGTTTTGTGTTTGTTTAGGTCATAGGATGATGTAAAACCATGTTGGGTCACAAGGGGTGACAATATCCTACTCTCTAGTCATGTGGGGACTTTCCCCCTTAGGCAGGCAGAACCCTTGCTTTTAGGATTCTGATTGCATGCTGAAGGGGACACATGCACCGGGGACTAGGTTTTGTATGTTTCAACATAGCACCACACTTTCATGCATGTGCTAGGGCCACATGCAAGTCCTTGAGTGTTTGATGCCGGGCCAGTTTCTGCGGAACCACGACCCGTGGGCCTCGCGTCGTCTACCCCTAGACTTTCTTCGGCCAGGGGTAGCCGGTGTAGCCCTCTCTTGTTTTGTGTTTGTTTAGGTCATAGGATGATGTAAAACCATGTTGGGTCACAAGGGAGTGACAATATCCTACTCTCTAGTCTTGTGTGAGGGACTTTCCCCCTTAGGCAGGCAGGAACCCTTGCTTTTGGGTTCTGATTGCATGCACTGCGAAGGGGACACATGCACCAGGGGACTAGGTTTTGTATGTTTCAACATAGCACCACACTTTCATGCATGTGCTAGGGCCACATGCAAGTCCTTGAGTGTTTGATGCCGGGCGTGGTTTCTGCGGAACCACGACCCGTGGGCCTCGCGTCGTCTACCCCTAGACTTTCTTCGGCGGGGTAGCCGGTGTACCCTCTCTTGTTTTGTGTTTGTTTAGGTCATAGGATGATGTAAAACCATGTTGGGTCACAAGGGGTGACAATATCCTACTCTCTAGTCTGTGAGGACTTTCCCCCTTAGGCAGGCAGGAACCCTTGCTTTTGAGTTCTGATGCATGCTGCGAAGGGGACACATGCACCCGGGGACTAGGTTTTGTATGTTTCAACATAGCACCACACTTTCATGCATGTGCTAGGGCCACATGCAAGTCCTTGAGTGTTTGATGCCGGGCGCGGTTTCCTACGGAACCCTGACCCGTGGGCCCTACGTCGTCTACCCCCTAGACTTTCTTCTGACGGGGGTAGCCCGGTGTAGCCCTCTCTTGTTTTGTGTTTGTTTAGGTCATAGGATGATGTAAAACCATGTTGGGTCACAAGGGGAGTGACAATATCCTACTCTCTAGTCTTGTGAGGACTTTCCCCCTTAGGCAGGCAGGAACCCTTGCTTTTGAGTTCTGATGCATGCCTGCGAAGGGGGACACATGCACCTGGGGACTAGGTTTTGTATGTTTCAACATAGCACCACACTTTCATGCATGTGCTAGGGCCACATGCAAGTCCTTGAGGTGTTTCGATGCCCCGGAGCACGGTTTCCTGCAGAACCCTGACCCGTGGGCCTCGCGTCGTCTACCCCTAGACTTTATTCTGACGGGGGTAGCCCGGTGTAGCCCTCTCTTGTTTTGTGTTTGTTTAGGTCATAGGATGATGTAAAACCATGTTGGTTCACAAGGGGAGTGACAATATCCTACTCTCTAGTCTTGTGTGAGGACTTTCCCCCTTAGACGCGCCTGAAACCCTTGCTTTTAGGTTACAGTGCATGCCTGCGAAGGGGGACACATGCACCCGGGGACTAGGTTTTGTATGTTTCAACATAGCACCACACTTTCATGCATGTGCTAGGGCCACATGCAAGTCATTGAGGTGTTTCGATGCCGGGCCGGTTTCTGCGGAACCACGACCCGTGGGCCTCGCGTCGTCTACCCCTAGACTTTCTTCGGCGGGGTAGCCGGTGTAGCCCTCTCTTGTTTTGTGTTTGTTTAGGTCATAGGATGATGTAAAACCATGTTGGGTCACAAGGGGTGACAATATCCTACTCTCTAGTCTTATGTGAGGACTTTCCCCCTTAGGCAGGCAGGAACCCTTGCTTTTAGGTTCTGATTGCATGCTGCGAAGGGGACACATGCACCCGGGGACTAGGTTTTGTATGTTTCAACATAGCACCACACTTTCATGCATGTGCTAGGGCCACATGCAAGTCCTTGAGGTGTTTGATGCCGGGCCGCGGTTTCTGCGGAACCACGACCGTGGGCCTCGCGTCGTCTACCCCTAGACTTTCTTCGGCGAGGGTAGCCGGTGTAGCCCTCTCTTGTTTTGTGTTTGTTTAGGTCATAGGATGATGTAAAACCATGTTGGGTCACAAGGGAGTGACAATATCCTACTCTCTAGTGTCTTGTGAGGGACTTTCCCCCTTAGGCAGGCAGGAACCCTTGCTTTTAGGTTCTGATGCATGCTGCGAAGGGGACACATGCACCGGGGACTAGGTTTTGTATGTTTCAACATAGCACCACACTTTCATGCATGTGCTAGGGCCACATGCAAGTCCTTGAGTGTTTGATGCCCGGGCGCGGTTTCTGCGGAACCACGACCCGTGGGCCTCGCGTCGTCTACCCCTAGACTTTCTTCGGAGGGGTAGCCGGTGTAGCCCTCTCTTGTTTTGTGTTTGTTTAGGTCATAGGATGATGTAAAACCATGTTGGGTCACAAGGGGTGACAATATCCTACTCTCTAGTGCATGTGAGGACTTTCCCCCTTAGGCAGGCAGGAACCCTTGCTTTTAGGTTCTGATGCATGCTGCGAAGGGGACACATGCACCGGGGACTAGGTTTTGTATGTTTCAACATAGCACCACACTTTCATGCATGTGCTAGGGCCACATGCAAGTCCTTGAGTGTTTGATGCCCGGGCGTGGTTTCTGCGGAACCACGACCCGTGGGCCTCGCGTCGTCTACCCCTAGACTTTCTTCGGCAGGGGTAGCCGGTGTAACCCTCTCTTGTTTTGTGTTTGTTTAGGTCATAGGATGATGTAAAACCATGTTGGGTCAAGGGGAGTGACAATATCCTACTCTCTAGTCTAGTGAGGGACTTTCCCCCTTAGGCAGGCAGAACCCTTGCTTTTAGGTTCTGATTGCATGCACTGCGAAGGGGACACATGCACCGGGGACTAGGTTTTGTATGTTTCAACATAGCACCACACTTTCATGCATGTGCTAGGGCCACATGCAAGTCCTTGAGGTGTTTGATGCCCGGGCCGGTTTCTGCGGAACCACGACCCGTGGGCCTCGCGTCGTCTACCCCTAGACTTTCTTCTGTGAGGTAGCCGGTGTAGCCCTCTCTTGTTTTGTGTTTGTTTAGGTCATAGGATGATGTAAAACCATGTTGGGTCACAAGGGTAGTGACAATATCCTACTCTCTAGTCTTGTGAGGGACTTTCCCCCTTAGGCAGGCAGAACCCTTGCTTTTAGGTTACTGTGCATGCCTGCGAAGGGGACACATGCACGGGGACTAGGTTTTGTATGTTTCAACATAGCACCACACTTTCATGCATGTGCTAGGGCCACATGCAAGTCCTTGAGGTGTTTCGATGCCCCGGACCGCGGTTTCCTGCGGAACCCTGACCCGTGGGCCTCGCGTCGTCTACCCCTAGACTTTCTTGGCAGGGGTAGCCGGTGTAACCCTCTCTTGTTTTGTGTTTGTTTAGGTCATAGGATGATGTAAAACCATGTTGGGTCACAAGGGGTGTAACAATATCCTACTCTCTAGTGTAAATGTGGGACTTTCCCCCTTAGGCAGCCGGAACCCTTGCTTTTAGGATTCTGATGCATGCTGCGAAGGGGACACATGCACCCGGGGACTAGGTTTTGTATGTTTCAACATAGCACCACACTTTCATGCATGTGCTAGGGCCACATGCAAGTCCTTGAGTGTTTGATGCCCGGAGCGTGGTTTCCTGCGGAACCCTGACCCGTGGGCCTCGTGTCGTCTACCCCCTAGACTTTCTTCTGACAGGGGTAGACCGGTGTAGCCCTCTCTTGTTTTGTGTTTGTTTAGGTCATAGGATGATGTAAAACCATGTTGGGTCACAAGGGGTGACAATATCCTACTCTCTAGTCTTAATGTGAGGACTTTCCCCCTTAGGCAGGCGGAACCCTTGCTTTTAGGTTCTGATTGCATGCTGCGAAGGGGACACATGCACCGGGGACTAGGTTTTGTATGTTTCAACATAGCACCACACTTTCATGCATGTGCTAGGGCCACATGCAAGTCCTTGAGTGTTTGATGCCCGGGCCGGTTTCCTGCGGAACCCTGACCCGTGGGCCTCGTGTCGTCTACCCCCTAGACTTTCTTCTGACAGGGGTAGACCGGTGTAGCCCTCTCTTGTTTTGTGTTTGTTTAGGTCATAGGATGATGTAAAACCATGTTGGGTCACAAGGGGAGTGACAATATCCTACTCTCTAGTCTTGTGTGAGGACTTTCCCCTTAGGCAGGCAGAACCCTTGCTTTTGGATTCTGATGCATGCTGCGAAGGGGACACATGCACCGGGGACTAGGTTTTGTATGTTTCAACATAGCACCACACTTTCATGCATGTGCTAGGGCCACATGCAAGTCCTTGAGTGTTTGATGCCGGGCCGGTTTCTGCGGAACCACGACCCGTGGGCCTCGCGTCGTCTACCCCTAGACTTTCTTCGCAGGGGTAGCCGGTGTAACCCTCTCTTGTTTTGTGTTTGTTTAGGTCATAGGATGATGTAAAACCATGTTGGGTCACAAGGGGAGTGACAATATCCTACTCTCTAGTGTAAATGAGGACTTTCCCCCTTAGGCAGCAGGAACCCTTGCTTTTAGATTCTGAGTGCATGCTGCGAAGGGGACACATGCACCGGGGACTAGGTTTTGTATGTTTCAACATAGCACCACACTTTCATGCATGTGCTAGGGCCACATGCAAGTCCTTGAGTGTTTGATGCCCGGGCCTTGGTTTCTGCGGAACCACGACGTGGGCCTCGCGTCGTCTACCCCTAGACTTTCTTCGGCAGGGTAGCCGGTGTAGCCCTCTCTTGTTTTGTGTTTGTTTAGGTCATAGGATGATGTAAAACCATGTTGGGTCACAAGGGGAGTGACAATATCCTACTCTCTAGTCTTGTGAGGACTTTCCCCTTAGGCGAGCAGAACCCTTGCTTTTAGGTTCTGGTGCATGCACTGCGAAGGGGACACATGCACAGGGACTAGGTTTTGTATGTTTCAACATAGCACCACACTTTCATGCATGTGCTAGGGCCACATGCAAGTCCTTGAGTGTTTGATGCCCGGGCCGGTTTCTGCGGAACCACGACCCGTGGGCCTCGCGTCGTCTACCCCTAGACTTTCTTGGCAGGGGTAGCCGGTGTAGCCCTCTCTTGTTTTGTGTTTGTTTAGGTCATAGGATGATGTAAAACCATGTTGGGTCACAAGGGGTGACAATATCCTACTCTCTAGTCTTAAATGGGGACTTTCCCCTTAGGCAGGCAGAACCCTTGCTTTTGGGTTCGAGTGCATGCTGCGAAGGGGACACATGCACGGGGACTAGGTTTTGTATGTTTCAACATAGCACCACACTTTCATGCATGTGCTAGGGCCACATGCAAGTCCTTGAGTGTTTGATGCCCGGGCGCGGTTTCTGCGGAACCACGACCCGTGGGCCTCGTCGTCTACCCCTAGACTTTCTTGGCAGGGGTAGCCGGTGTAGCCCTCTCTTGTTTTGTGTTTGTTTAGGTCATAGGATGATGTAAAACCATGTTGGGTCACAAGGGAGTGACAATATCCTACTCTCTAGTGTTGTGAGGACTTTCCCCCTTAGGCAGGCAGGAACCCTTGCTTTTAGGTTCTGATTGCATGCTGCGAAGGGGACACATGCACCGGGGACTATGTTTTGTCTGTTTAAACGTAGCACCACACTTTCATTCATGTGCTGGGGCCACATGCAAGTCCTTGAGGTGTTTGATGCCCGGGCCGGTTTCTGCGGAACCACGACCCGTGGGCCTCGCGTCTACCCCTAGACTTTCTTCGGCGGGGTAGCCGGTGTAACCCTCTCTTGTTTTGTGTTTGTTTAGGTCATAGGATGATGTAAAACCATGTTGGGTCACAAGGGAGTGACAATATCCTACTCTCTAGTCTTGTGAGGACTTTCCCCCTTAGGCAGGAACCCTTGCTTTTAGGTTCTGGTGCATGCTGCGAAGGGGACACATGCACCCGGGGACTAGGTTTTGTATGTTTCAACGTAGCACCACACTTTCATGCATGTGCTAGGGCCACATGCAAGTCCTTGAGTGTTTGATGCCGGGCGGTTTCTGCGGAACCACGACCCGTGGGCCTCGCGTCGTCTACCCCTAGACTTTCTTCGGCAGGGGTAGCCGGTGTAACCCTCTCTTGTTTTGTGTTTGTTTAGGTCATAGGATGATGTAAAAACCATGTTGGGTCACAAAGGGAGTGACAATATCCTACTCTCTAGTGTTGTGTGAGGACTTTCCCCCTTAGGCAGGCAAAACCCTTGCTTTTTAGGTTCTGATGCATGCCTGCGAAGGGGACACATGCACAGGGACTAGGTTTTGTATGTTTCAACATAGCACCACACTTTCATGCATGTGCTAGGGCCACATGCAAGTCCTTGGTGTTTGATGCCGGGGCGTGGTTTCTGCAGAACCGACGTGGGCCTCGCGTCGTCTACCCTAGACTTTCTTCCAGGGGTAGCCGGTGTAGCCCTCTCTTGTTTTGTGTTTGTTTAGGTCATAGGATGATGTAAAACCATGTTGGGTCACAGGGGTGACAATATCCTACTCTCTAGTGTCGTGTGAGGACTTTCCCCTTAGGCAGGCAGGAACCCTTGCTTTTGGGTTCTGATGCATGCTGCGAAGGGGACACATGCACCGGGGACTAGGTTTTGTATGTTTCAACATAGCACCACACTTTCATGCATGTGCTAGGGCCACATGCAAGTCCTTGGTGTTTGATGCCCGGGCCGCGGTTTCTGCGGAACCACGACCCGTGGGCCTCGCGTCGTCTACCCCTAGACTTTCTTCTGGGGGTAGCCGGTGTAACCCTCTCTTGTTTTGTGTTTGTTTAGGTCATAGGATGATGTAAAACCATGTTGGGTCACAAGGGAGTGACAATATCCTACTCTCTAGTGTCATGTGAGGACTTTCCCCTTAGGCAGGCAGGAACCCTTGCTTTTGGGTTCATTGCATGCTGCGAAGGGGACACATGCACCAGGGGACTAGGTTTGTATGTTTCAACATAGCACCACACTTTCATGCATGTGCTAGGGCCACATGCAAGTCCTTGAGGTGTTTGATGCCGGGCGGGTTTCTGTGGAACCACGACCCGTGGGCCTGTCGTCTACCCCTAGACTTTCTTCGGCGGGGTAGCCGGTGTAGCCCTCTCTTGTTTTGTGTTTGTTTAGGTCATAGGATGATGTAAAACCATGTTGGGTCACAAGGGAGTGACAATATCCTACTCTCTAGTCTTGTGTGAGGACTTTCCCCCTTAAACGAGCAGGAACCCTTGCTTTTAGGTTCTGATGCATGCACTGCGAAGGGGACACATGCACCGGGGACTAGGTTTTGTATGTTTCAACATAGCACCACACTTTCATGCATGTGCTAGGGCCACATGCAAGTCCTTGAGTGTTTGATGCCCAGGCACGGTTTCTGCAGAACCACGACCGTGGGCCTCGCGTCGTCTACCCCTAGACTTTCTTGGCGGGGTAGCCGGTGTAGCCCTCTCTTGTTTTGTGTTTGTTTAGGTCATAGGATGATGTAAAACCATGTTGGGTCACAAGGGGTGACAATATCCTACTCTCTAGTGCAATGAGGACTTTCCCCCTTAGGCAGGCAGAACCCTTGCTTTTAGATTCTGATGCATGCTGCGAAGAGGACACATGCACCCGGGGACTAGGTTTTGTATGTTTCAACATAGCACCACACTTTCATGCATGTGCTGGGCCACATGCAAGTCATTGAGGTGTTTGATGCCCGGGCCCAGGTTTCTGCGGAACCACGACCCGTGGGCCTCGTCATCTACCCCTAGACTTTCTTGACAGAGGTAGCCGGTGTAGCCCTCTCTTGTTTTGTGTTTGTTTAGGTCATGGGATGATGTAAAACCATGTTGGGTCACAAAGGGGTGACAATATCCTACTCTCTAGTGCCATGTGAGGACTTTCCCCCTTAGGCGAGCAGAACCCTTGCTTTTGGTTCTTGTGCATGCTGCGAAGGGGACACATGCACCGGGGACTAGGTTTTGTATGTTTCAACATAGCACCACACTTTCATGCATGTGCTAGGGCCACATGCAAGTCCTTAGTGTTCGATGCCACGGGCGCGGTTTCTGCGGAACCACGACCCGTGGGCCTCGCGTCGTCTACCCCTAGACTTTCTTGTGAGGGTAGCCGGTGTAACCCTCTCTTGTTTTGTGTTTGTTTAGGTCATAGGATGATGTAAAACCATGTTGGGTCACAAGGGGTGACAATATCCTACTCTCTAGTGCTTTATGTGGGACTTTCCCCTTAGGCAGGCAGAACACTTGCTTTTAGGTTCTGATGCATGCTGCGAAGGGGACACATGCACCGGGGACTAGGTTTTGTATGTTTCAACATAGCACCACACTTTCATGCATGTGCTAGGGCCACATGCAAGTCCTTGAGTGTTTGATGCCCGGGCGGTTTCTGTGGAACCACGACCCGTGGGCCTCGTCGTCTACCCTAGACTTTCTTCTGCCAGGGGTAGCCGGTGTAACCCTCTCTTGTTTTGTGTTTGTTTAGGTCATACGATTATGTCAAACCATTTTGGGTCACAAGGGTAGTGACAAAATCCTACTCTCTAGTCTTTGTGAGGACTTTCCCCCTTAGGCAGGCAGAACCCTTGCTTTTAGGTTACAGTGCATGCATGAGAGGGACACATGCACGGGGACTAGGTTTTGTATGTTTCAACATAGCACCACTTTCATGCATGTGCTAGGGCCACATGCAAGTCCTTGGTGTTTGATGCCGGAGTAGCAGTTTCCTGCGGAACCACGACCCGTGGGCCTCATGTGTCTACCCCTAGACTTTCTTGACAGGGGTAGCCAGTGTAGCCTCTCTTGTTTGTG
>JAJUPC010000782.1:0-80809 GCA_023614405.1 Avena insularis
AGCATTGACATAGGTGAAAATGGGAGGTTATTAGTAAGAAAAATCTTGACGCTCGAATACTTAAGAAGAGGAGTTTAGATATTCACATGGATATAGCATCACCGCTGAGCAAGCTATAAAATGGACCCAATGGGAAGGAGTAGCGTGGAACAGAATATAGGTAACCACCGCCTCGGGAAGCGGCGAAGGCAGGGAAATACTAGGCCATTTGGGACAAGTTGAGGACGCGGAGCTTGAACGCTTTGGTAAAGATACAAACCTTTGAAGCTTAAAAATCATGGACTTCAGCATCTAGGCAATTTGTTCGCCCGCTCATTAACCCGGACAAGGAAATAGGGGAGTTCATCGACATTTATCCGGAGGTGAAGGACTTCTTTTAGAAGAATCTGCACAGGAATTTATCGCTGATCTCAAGTCTATATTGCATTCTAAATGAAGATAATGAAGCTTTTAAGAATCTAAAATGCCCTACCTTTCCTTGTCTCTCTACAGTAAGGGTGAGGATGAACCCAACGCCATCACTGATGTAGTCGCCCCAGGTGATCTCGATGGAATGCCGGGACATGGCTTCTATTTAGTTGTGGTAACCAATGCTATACAAGAAGAGGGACAAGGTTATGCTGGGCTTGGCCACCTCACCTGGCCGTGGTCCGTCCTGCTTCGTGATTGAGCATGAAGTTCAAGGAGTTCTACAAAGAGTGACGCCAAGAAAAGAAGGGAGAGGAAGAATTAGGATAAAGTCAACAAGGCAGGTAGTCGGGTGATGAAGGTGCGTAGCACTCAGAGGAGAAGGCGTGACCGTAGAAATGGTGGACAAGTTATTAGAAGAGAAGCCCTTACCGATGATCCCCGAGTTTTCTCGAGGGTCTTACCGCTGGAATGCGGAGGTCGACAGGGGCATACATCTGCTCAAAATTTTTAAGCAAGCAAAAGAATCGGGCATCAATGTTACCGTGCCGCCGAACTCCGCAGTGACTACCGCCGGGCCATTAACGCTCGATTTAACCGCTGCTTTTGTTCATACCGACGTTTCCCTCCCGCCTAAAGATACTAATACAAGGCGAGTCGATGAGCTGGTGTATGTGGAAGCTGCGGAGGGCACCCGAAATGGATTTGACAAATGATGATAGGGTTCGGCCGCTGCAGACGGCCGCGGTTCTACATTTCAGCCGAGATCCACGCCCATCACCAAGGTAACTCAATTATTTAGTGCACATCATCTCCTTTATGCCTTTGATGCATGACTGCTTCCCATCTCATGACGCCTAACAACATGTTTCTTTTTGCATCAGTGGATACTTCTTTATGTAGATTCTGCTTAAAGATGCTTGCCATGTGAGTTAAAGGGATTGTAACATCCCAAAATTTCATCTCGGAATCATCATCACCTGCACTCCATATCATCATGGCATGTTTTGGTATTGCATTTAGAATGCTGTCCTCCAAAAATTTGGTGAAATTTTAATATGGATGAAAGCTTGAATTGTTATGGAAATATTATATATTAAGTCCAAGTGAGTACTTTTGACTAAAAAGGGTAGGAAAATATGTTTTATAATACCTCAAAAACCTCAGTTTGAGTTTTTTACAAATTTTCACTAAAATTGGTTTGAATCAATTGAATCATTAAATCAAAAGTTTTGGAGAAAACTGAATTAGAAAAAGAAAAAAGGAGGAAAATTCTTTCAAATACAGAAGCAATAAATTATGACGGCTCCATCTGCCCAATAGGCACAGCCTCCACCCTGCCACTCCCTCTCCTCTTCTCTCGTATGATTTCTCTACTTCCCTGCCTCTACTCCCTCTCGACATAACTCGGGACCTACGACGCCACACCCCACGCCTGGCTCGTTCTTCAACCCTTCTGGCCTGGCCGAACGAATCCCCCCTTCTCCGCTTTCTGTTCATTGGAGCCAAGGGCTGGCCGCTTTCGCAAGAATTTCCCCATGAATGCTCCTACTTAATCCTCACCCCTCGCTGGCATTTTCTCCTCAGTCACACTCTCAAGAGAGCCCTCAGTTGTCTCTTAATTCCGGAAGCTCAACTCAATGGTGAATTCCGCTAAACAACACCGGCAGAAATGCGATTCCGGTGAACTCAAATGGCCGCCACGCCTCCTTGGTCCCATCCATTTCCCCATCTCCCCGCGCACTCCATCGACCGAGCCACAATTTCTTTTTGCCCTGTGTCGATTTACACGGACAATTCCGTGAACCTCGCCGCCGCCACCGCTTTCTCCGCAAAGCAGTAGAAGTTTCCACGCTTTTGGTCTTTACTTTGTCGTACAGACGCTATGCACGCCGCCGACCTCTTTTGCTTGCTGAATTGAGCCCTGTGTCGGCATCTCCGTCTGCTGACCTTTGAGAGTTCCACCGGCGACCTCTAACCGCCCGCGTAAGGATCTAGGCCGCCCGAGCACCCCTCGCCGCACCGGTAGAATCTCCATCGAGACCGCCGCGACCTCCCTGACCTTCCGGTACGTGTCCACGGTCCTCATTCCCAGCCTCAGTAGAGTCGCTGAACCTCTGTAGAAAGGACGACTGGCTGGCCACCAGCCAGTCGGCCATGTTAGCAATTCTGGCCAGTTCGGTATGAAGAATAAGCAAATTGCCTGCTCGATCAGCACTTTAACCTGGAGCAGGGATTATATCACTTATCGAAGGGTACGTGATAATCAGATCCGGGTCTCGAGGCCACTTAAATATGACGGTTTACCGCAAAGAATGATCCAACTCAAACCTCGGTACCAGCCAATAAGAAATCGCCACGCAGAGCTGCACTATTTACTGCTTAATTAGAAAATAGATGTATGTATTTAGTATTAAACTTTAGAAATTCAATAGCCTTTGATCCACAAATCAGAAAATGCAAATTTGGTGTCTATGGATTGTGAAAAATGAGACCTTTATTATGGAGTGTTTTTTGATTTTTCACACTTTTTTCTCTCGAAAATGGAATTATAGACAGTAACCTTTTAGAGTATTTTAGCTTGGCATAAAAAATTTGTTCTATAAATTATTTTTGGGTATTTCTTATGCTTTTAGATGAGGTATTCTATCCTCTATACTGTAGACTCAGTAAATTATAGAATTATGTGCATTGGTCATTGCATTCCTTGTATGCATTCATGTTTTTGTAATGTTTTATTGATTGAATTATTATTGTTGGTTTTGGTCTTTCTTGTAGATTGTGTGGATTGGTAGTTTGTTGTTGCGGAAGATTGTACTCTATCTCCCCTAGTTACTGGCCAAGGCAAGTGATATTTCATCTCATGTACTATTTGATTTTCTTTCACTATTATTAACTAGTGATATTTTGGTAGATCTTGATATGATATAATTATCCCTATATTGCTTAGCTTATGCGCTAGTAAAATTTGTGGGTGGATTATACACACACAAGACATTATGGAAATATATTATTTTGTTTAACTGAAGAAAACAACTAATGTTAATGAAACACCTGGGTGTGGGAATGGGCTTTATTGGATTATGTTGAGGGTTACTGTCAGTGGACCATGTTCATGGTGCCCAGTTGGTGTATCACACTTGTGGATGGCCACCCAGAAACAAAGAGATTGGAGACGCTCTTGTCGCTAAGCTTCTAGTGCAGCCACATGGCATATGTATTCGGGCGTGGCCCGGCTTCCTTGACCGGATTGTTGTGAGAACTCAGCCGACCTGACAATGAGGGTGGTAGTGATGATAGGATGGAACCATGGTCATGTTGGTTCTGAGTGGATTGCTTCCTAAAAAGTCTCATCTCGATGCATGTCGAGTCTTGTGGGGAAAGTGCACCACCGAGATGGAAAATCTAAGTAATTTAGCCGTGTCTCAAGTTAAGTGGACAACCTTTGAGCATCAAGACAAATGTTGAAGTAGTTCAATAATCTCCTCATTCAAACGCTCTTCTAAGTTAAAACTTGTGGGGTGAAACATGGGTAGAGGTTCAAAGGATGTCTATCATTGGTACCTTTATAACTTGAATGAAAATCTCTTTAAAAAACTATAAGTTAAATCTATTTTAGCAAATAGCTGTAAATTAATCCTCTAACTTTCTAGCTGTTATATTCATGTAGTTGTTAGAATATACTAAGTGTCTATAGTATCCCTTGCCAATACAACTTGCAAATGTATTGATTTCTTGTGGTCAGAATCTTATTATGTTGTAGGATGGCCTGGATGATGAGTAGGGTCATGGGTCTACACCCTGACATGCTTCGCTTCATGGCACATGAAGACTAAAGGACTCTATTATTATTATACTCATGTAATGTGAACTTTAAGTGCCTTTAGCCTTGGGCTAAGGAGTTGTAAGAACCATTATATTCCTGACATGATATGGCGTAATAATTACCTTTGTTTTTGTGGGTACTTCTATCTTAAAACCTGTGGTAAGCTAGCATTTCTTCTATCCAGGACTAGTAATCGCAATCACATGGATCTTACCTTATTATGGTGAGATCTTACAGATGGTATCAGCAGCATTGAAGCCGCTCGTAGGTTCGTGGACCCTAGAATGGATTAATAGACTAAGGAAAACCCTTAGGAAAATAACTTCACATTTCAACTCTTTACACTTGCCCTTTTCATCTCTGTTAGAAAGTCTTTTCCTAATATTCCTTCTCATCTATTTTGTAGATGCCACCATCAATGAATCTATCAGAAGGGATTCACTGATGACTATTATGACCCTGGAGAAGACAGAATTTCCTAATGTGCTCAAGAACCCCTGGCAAGTTCGCTTTTGGGGATGAAATGGTGAAGCCGTGATACAAGGGATTTCTGGGGTAGATGAAGGACAAGAGTATTGGTGGGGTGAATCTCTACCTATACAAGAACAAGGAAGACGATCAACAAGAGTATCGGGATCTCGATGAGCGTTCACCAACTCCGAACAAAAATGCACCGCCATATCTTTCGACTCGCAACAACGCCGCATGGAAGGCTATTGAGGAACTTGGGGAAAAAGACTCAAGTATAGAAATGCCTACATACGTCAGAGGATCTCAAGGAGGAGAAGCCGCCTCCCCGCCCAAGACTCAAAGGCCAATCGTGAAAACGCCTAAGTAAGGATATCATAGGCCTGTAGCTTTTGGAGCTATGCGACCAAGACAAGCAGATGGTCGCTAAGGATGCCTTAGAATTGCCACCTTGGTTATAGAAGGAGTGAGATATTAGTCTGACCACCACTCTTCGACGTTATGTCAACAAGTTATTATCTCGACCATACCAACCCTAGGTGGTATGGCAAAAAAAGCTAAAGTATGTCCGGAACCTTGAGTGCTTGAGTTGAATTAATGTATTGCTACTTGGAATGTTTTGGTTGGTTGAATTTCTATTGTGTGGACTTGTATTTTCTTTCCTCATTGTGTTACTAACTTTTCTTTCCATGCTAATGCAAAAGATGTCGAATCCTTTTGTCTACAACATGTACCGAGGATTTTCAATGGGACCTCGCTTGGGGACCTCGTAGATCTTCGAGCTTGGGGTCCAAAATCGCTCCGATTCCTACTATCCAGGACTCAAATTTAGTGGAAGTTTCGTAGGAAGGACTTATGGGGATTCAGCAGTTACCTGTAGCCAGGACGTGAGACATGTGAGCCTCCCAAACTGGGAGATTATTTTCAAGGTTCTCCATGATGTGTGACATGGAGAAGGGCCTCGACGGTCATGGCGCAGGAGCCTCGGGCTGGACGCCTGGTGGACGCCATACCCTTCTTCCGCTGAAATCAAGAGCCATTTACTCTCGACTCTTTGGGAGTATGCGACGAGGATGGGGAGCCTATCGTATGGTTGATAAGGCTACCATGAGTCTATCAAGCCTGCAAAAGGCCAACTACCTCCGGTGGGATTCTCCTAGGAGAACTTTATTAGACACCCTTTGATAATTTGGATAGGACTAACGTGATGCTTAGCAAATGATGAACTACGAAAGTCCAACTCAAGGAGAAAAGACAAGGCTTCAAAGAACAGGAAAAATCTAATCAAGGAAATGGAGAAGAAGTTTGAAGACCAAGATAAGAAATTCAAGAACCAAGAGAAGCAGAGTTTCAGGAGGAAGAACAAGAAGATTAGAGACTCTGGAGACCGAAAGTTAGAGTCTGGAGAACATAGAATGGAAGTTGATCACGAGGTGATAGAGGCTACGCATATTGCGTAAGAGAGAGTTACGTATTTAAGATCGGGAAGCGCCTCTGGACTTCACCAGCCTTTGGAGGAATACAAGGCAGGATTCTTGTGACTAAAGCGGACTCTGCTCTAGTAGAGGAGGAAGTTGACATGGAGGAGTAGTGATACTTATTCCATCTACCTATCGCTTCTATTATTATTAAGAGAAGGGTCATAATACCGACTGCGGGTGACTATGCTAGTATATTATATCATGCATCATCATATTGTTGTGGATGTTGGAACCTCGTGATGTGCTTTATGTTTGTCTAAATTCAAGTTGTTTTATTTGAAGTATCTATCAATACTTACCCTTACTAAAACCCATTACGCATGCCTCCCCGACTTGCAACAACAAAGGATATAACAATGACAATGACAATGGAACGGCAAAGAGATGATGCCATTTATTGCACTCAATTGATGTAAAATGGATGACCCAATTTTATGGCAAACCAGAATCGTAACAACAATAATACATAATAATAACAAATTCCGAACAATCCACCACCCCCTCTGGATATGCTGACCAGATTTCTACAATGAGACCCGCCAAGTTCTCGTGTGGCCTCCTAATTTATGGTAGCAAAATGATTGGTTACGCTCGGTGAATAAGGACCTAGTCACCGTTAAGTACTTCCAAGATGCGGAGAAGGTCAGACGGTTGCAGCTCACTTGGTTGAAGGTCATGCAGCTGCTATGGGGATAATTTTTCAAATTACCCACCCTATCATAGAAGCTGACTTGGGCAATGTTTGAAGATGGGTTTCGCACTGACTCACATCTCCTTCGGGAATAATGGGATTGAAGAAAAAGGAGTTCGAGAACCTTCAAGCAACGCCCATCGCAAAGATTGAACGGTTACACTTCGAGGAGTTCAATAATAATTTGTCGCGATATGCACCTGGATGATGTTGACACCGATGCAAAGAGGAAGGAGAAGTCTTAGGATGGGTTAAATGATCAAATTTCTATGCAATTATCTCATGCATGAGTGTTCTAACTTATCAATCTTTATGTGATAAAGCTACCATCCTAGAAAACAAGATGAAGCTAGTGGAAGGTAGAAAGAGGAAGGCATCATTTTGATAAGTTTGGATCAGATCTCCTCACAAGCCGCCTCATGGTGAAGGAAGTGGAGCCTGTCAGATTCCACAAGAATGGGAATCATAATAACCATCAGAATGAATTGAACCACCACCATGATGGAAACAATCATCACGGAGCATAAAAAAAGTGGATCTCAGTAATCACAATAATCATTCCTCGCGGCTTATGTGGAACCAAAATGGTCAGAAATCATTATTAAGGGAATACCAAAGAAAGAAAGACATCAATCAGTGGAATGCTCTAAATGTAAGAAGATGGGTGACACTCATGCCATAATGTGAATGCCTGTAAAAGGTTAACAGGTCATAAGCCAAACCCATTCCAAAAGGGCCATGTGAATTCACATCAATGTGGAGGAAATCTAAGAAGGATCTGATGTCGTGATTGGTAAGTTCAAAATTAATGCTTTTTACCAAGATTTTCATTCCTTTCGATACATTAGCGCATCAGTATTCATTCATTTCAAGAGCATTTGTAATCAAAAACAGTACTCACCAATTCAAACTATTGGATGTCCCATTAAGGTAAGTTCTCCGGTGGAAATGATAGTAAATGTGCAGGTTGTTTGATGATTATCCTAGAAATTGGAAAAACACAAGTTTCGTAATTAGTTTAATAATTCTAGAGTCCCAAGGATTAGATGTTATATTAGGGATGGACCTGTTGATTTGCAAGAAGTGAAGGGGTGATTGATTGTGCCAAGCTGCTTATCGTTACAGCCTCACTACCCCAGAAAATAAAAGGATCAAGGTTCAAGTTCAATTCTATGAAAACATGTAAGGGGGTATAAGGTTAATTCTCTCATGGGGGTTAGCACCAGATAATGTGCCAATAGTGAGGGAATATCCAGATGTGTTCCTGAGGAAATTACTCGCATGCCACCGTGATAGGGGACGAGTTTCTGGAGACCCATCGCTGTGAATGTGGGCTCTCATAAAGCAGGCGAGAGACCTTTATAAGATGTCGCTGATGAGTTAAAAGAACTTTGTGAAATATTGTCGAGAATAGTTGAAAAAGGGATTTTATCCAATCCAAGCTCATCGCCTTGGGGAGCAATTCGTACTTTGGTTTGTTGAGAAGAAGGACCGAGTCAAAGTGCTATAGTATAGATTATCGCTCACTCAATGAAGTGGACCATAAAGAACAAATATCCCATTTCACGAATAAAATGATCTCTTCGATCAACTAGAGGGAGCATGTGTGTACTCAAAATTGATCTCCGATCGTGATATTTCTTTCAACCTTCAAGATTAGAGAAATTAACTTACGCATCTCCACATCGTATCAGATTCACCACTAGATAACGGGTTGTATGAATATACAAGGATGCTGCTTTGATTGACTTTAATGCAACCTACCTACTTCTATGAATATGATGAATAAGGTATCTATGGAATTCCTTGACAAGTTCGTAGGGTATCATTCCTATCGATGATATATTGGTATATTCCAAAAGCAAGTAAAGAACATGAAGAAGCATCTATCACCTGATTCTAGAGAAATTAGGAGAACATAAACTTTGTATGCCAAGTTCAGCAAATGAATTCCGCTCGAATGAAGCGGGATTTCTTAAGTACATAGTATCTAGAAATGGTATAGCTGAGTTGATCTATAAAAAGTATGCACTCGTGATGCAGAATGGGAACCTCCTAAATCAATTCAAAGAAGTCCGTAGTTTCCTTGGTCCTGGGCAGGATACTATCGAAGGTTCATTGAGAATTTCTAAGATTGCAAAACCCATGACTAATCACAGTCAAGAAGGAGAATAAGTTTAATTCGAGTTGAAGCTTGTGAAACTCTAGCTAGGAATTAAAAAAGAGACTTCAGTGTCAGCACCAAAGCAGTTATGTTTGCCAGTATCTTACTAAGAAAGATTTTCAAGTCTATTGTGATGCATCCTCACAAAGGATTGGGAGGTGTATTGGATGCTAAACAAGGTAAAGCCGGTAGAAGCTGAAAGGCCGAAGGCCGTTAACTAAAAAACTCGCTGGAGGTGAATTATCCTACTCATGACCTAGAGTTGGCACTCAATTGTACATGCACTAAAAAACATGGAGGCATTTATTCATGGGAAAACGCTGTGAGATGTTCAACGATCACAAGAGTTTGAACATAGTATTTTACACTTAAAGAACTCAAAGATGAGGCAACGTAAGATGGCTAGAACTTATCAAAGCACTTAATGACTTAAGTTTGTACAATACCATCGTGGAAAAGGAAAATGTTGCCAGAAAGCTGGCGATGTATTAAGTCCGCAAAGTCTATGTGGAATGCGGGCCTCATTGGAAGGTGAATTGCTTCTGGAGGAGTTGTGTTCTTCAATTTAGAGAGCTAAGACTGAAATTGTGCCCAAGGGAGATGGTGCCCAACAAGGTGTGCATTATTATTGGGTGCATAGGTCATACTGCCTTTCAACAAGGGTCATAATCGATTTCTCCGCCATAAAGATACCAATAAGGCGATTTAATAACGGCGTGGTGTTTTCGTGAGGCACCCAGCGTGAGATTGGTGATGATGATAGTCGCCGCCAAGACATTTACCACCGTGGTCTCTCTACATTAGCCGTAGATCCACGCCATCACCTCAAGGTAAACTAATTAGTTAGGTAGTGCACATCATCTCCTTTATGCCTTTGATGCTGCTGATCGCTTTATCTCATGACGCCTAACAACATGTTTTTGCCTCAGACACTTTCTTCATGTAGATTCTCGCTTAAAGATGTCGGCGGTGAGTTAAAGGATGCTTGCGGAGGGTACTTCTTATACAACCGCGAAATGTCAACGATGCACAACAATCCAATGATGATGACGTGATGAGGGTCAGGTTGGCTCTAAAGTTGTAAAGCGAATGACATGGACCCCTTTCAACCTCATAGGAGCCGACGAACACAAGACCCTTTGGGAATGCTGCAATCGGCCCTTTGAGCATGGCTGGAAGACCCAGATTGCCTTATGGGGAGTAATCGCGCCACCTTCTCCGGACTGATCATCGCCGCCACCACCTCTAAGCCAAAGAGTCAGCCATTACGTCACCACTCACCAGACGTCACCATCAACTTGGCAAAGTATGTAATTCACCATTAGCATGGCAAAGACGTTGTGTCGCAACCGGCTGGCCGCCCCGCTTACCACATCACCACATGATGGCACCCATGAAGATGGGCAAGTTGATGAATTGGTCAATAACGCTTGATGACTTCATCAACACCGTGCCACGCAAAGGATTGTATATGCCTTCTCAGTGATGAAGAACCTTACCAAGCGTACCATGGCGACCATCAAGTCGGGTTTGTCGGCCCAATACATGCATCGCAGCTACCGTGTTCCATGAATCTTTTCTCAAGCAGACGCTTCCAGCCCACCGACATCCACCTGCTAAGAGAAACTGGATTGGTTTTCAAAAGCCCAACACAATCTGGAAGGCGCACTAATGAGCAGATGGCAAGCATTTACGGTACTATTGTGAATCAAGAATCACTACAGGAAGAGAGGTATTGGCTATTGGGTATAAGAAGGGTGCTAGCCAGTTTCTTCCAAGAGGACCCCTTTTGTTAGGACGCTGTCCGCTGTCATACTCATCCACACAATTTGGCTTTTGGCTCCGAGTGCATGTAGAGATGGTGATCCGAGCATTTACCTCGGATATGATCCACATTATGTTGCTGGAGCCATGTTAACTTTGCACCTAGGTGTGAAGACATTAGAGGCCCTCCTTCTGTAAAGATCGTAAGATCCAATTATCGGCTTACCGGGCCATAGTGCCATTGGACGTGGGCTTCGATCGATGACCCCATGCTGATATATTCTTCTAGAAGCGCCTTCGTAGGACATATTCAAGATAAAGCCACAAAACGGTTGACTATAACTTGGTCCGCGAGTACGCTACCAATCGGCACCTTCACGATCAAGAGAGAAGCAGTACTTTAAATATGTATAGTGGGATCCCTACTACATGCGTGGACAACCAGTTGGTCGGAAGGACGTAGACATTTTGACCACCTGCGACGTTGCGACTTTAGTAGTTCTTTGCAGGACAACAAGAGGAAGGGCACACTTATTATTGCATTTTCTTTCCTAGTAATCACTACAACACACTCGCCTATCACCACTGTGAATTCTATGCATTTCTTATGGATTTCTTCCTTGCTCTTTTTTTTCCGAACATTCCGCTCGCAATTGTAAAGTTGCGCAAGAGACAAACATCAAGCACACTCATCAGCCCTTGCCCTTATAGTATTCGCTTAGCCAACAAGATTTCCGCCACTCCGGGAGCTTTGAACTGGAAGAAGAAAGACTACACCAAAATAAGGGTGTTCTCAATGAGGTCTCCTCGAGGGCTGACACACCTCAAGAAGGGATGCACTGTCAGAGATAAGGGGAATGTATCAAGGATGGCAAACATGTGTTCAAGCTACGTTGCACTGACTTCCCCCACGCCAAGCAAGCAAATGATCATCATCGGGTGCCAAGGAGGCTTCTACGTTCCTCCCATCACCTTAAAGGCTAGTCTGGGATCTGCTATAACCTAACGCTGCCATCTAGTCTCCGAGGATCGGGCCGTAAACTGGCGTAAAATTGATGCGATGCTGGATCTTTAGAGAAGATCATCGTGATTCAGATGAAGTTGTCGAAATCATCATTGAAGATGTCAATACAATATGCAGTCTACAACAAGCCAGAGGGTTGAGTAAGAGGGAGATCTAAGAACGCTCTCAGTAAGTTAGGTAAGACACATGATTTGGATGACTAAAAGAGGGCCATCCATCGTGCCCCAAAGCGCTGCTTTAGAAGAGTAAGTCTTCATCATGATCGATGTGCCTCTAGCATGATCTCCAGTGTGTGTGTATATTCTTTTGATGTTGCACGTCACCTGGGAGTGTGTGTGTGTCATAAACTTTTACTATCTCTGTGGTTTAAATGGTCATTGTTGTTGGTAATTAAACTACTCCTTGTATGGTCGTTATCATTGAACTTATTGCTTCTATGATGATCGTAAACTCTTTAGGTCTATGGATCTCTTTGTTTATATTCTATGAACATATATATATAGTTGGATGTGAACCTTTATCTATTCATTCTTTTCGCTATTTTTACTACTATGCGCTTTGTCATCTATAGAGATGGAATGCATTTCAGGTGGTATGTGGTGTACATGGGTAGGGTCTCCAGTGGAGCTCACGAGAGCGGGAGGATTGCCACTTAATGTCAAGTGAACAAGTTCTAAAGGACAACATCTACAAAGTTGATACGCGATTAGAGAGGAGGCGAGTAGGCTGGCATGGAGGAAACCACTTATGGAAGAAGAACCTAGATGAAGATATTGATCGGCTAATGCTCTTGTCACCATTATCAATGGCCACCTGTATTCTATTTGATCCAAAGCAAAGTGCTAGGCGCACAGGTGGCTACTTCATATTTACCCAGTAATGTGAGATGATATGAACTTTGTATTTGGCGCTGTGTAAAATTTGGCACCTACACTACACTATATATATGTATCCTCATCCTACCTACAGTGGTCAGAATATATATATGCTTCTAAGCTATCATGCATCTACTACTTATGCAATGTATTTTATACTCATCTAGATAAATATTGTATAAATACTCTGATTATACAACCATGTGGAAAGTATTTTATTTCTTTTGAATATGTTACATGTAACCGCATGGGCTTATAATTATATAAGTCAGGTATGCAGGCAGGCATTTGGTGGCGCTAACATTTAAAATGCCCATACCTATTAAAGTTCTTCTCTTGTATGATATGTGAAGAAATGCTACCTACGTGGTTCTGGGAAACTTCCCGTGTATGCATATCCATATGCGCCACATGGCTAGAAGATATTAGCAAGGCTAGATAACAAAAAGGCAAATTCAGACATACATACCACGTAAGATGTATTTCGTTTTCATGCCCATGTAAGAGTCAAGCCTTGTAGTGCATGTGCTCTTTTTACTAATCAACAACCGAGTCATTTCATGACTATTCTTTTCACATACTATATGATGGATCCAATAGTGTCATTGTGAGATGTGGGGAATCTTAGAGACCACACATGGATCCACTGTTGGCCGTCATTGTTTGTGTGTTCTTTTTACTAACAATAACTGAGTCATTTCATGACTATTCTTTCTACATACCTGTACATATGGATCTCACCAAATTGCACATTGAAATGTGTCTTTCTTCTATCAACCACAAAGCTAGAGTCATTGCATGTGGGTGTTCTTTAGAGACCAACACATGGATCCACCAGTGCACATTGCGTAATGTGTGTTCTTTTTTACTAATATGTAACAACTTGAGTCATTGCATGTGTGTTCTTTCACATACTGATATATGGATCCACCAGTTATTGAAAATGTGTGTTCTCTCTTCTGTAGACAAAATATGGATCCACTCAGTGTCATTGCATGTGCTCTTTTTACTAACAACTGGAGTCATTGCATGTGTTCTTTTCAAGAGACCACACATTGATTCACCAGTGTCATTGTATGTGTGTTCTTTTTTACTCAACAACAACTAGACTCCAATAATGCAACACCTATCAGATGTGTGTTCTTTTCTTTCATATCCACTCCTATGGATCCACCAAAGGTCATTGAAAATGTGTGTTCTTCTTGAGAGAACATAACACATGGATCCACTAGTGTCACTGCATGTGTGTCTCTTTTACTCAACAACAACTCGGATTCATTGCATGTGTTCTTTCACAATCCAACTATGGATCCACCAGCGTCATTGAAATGTGTTGTTCTTCAGCAGACCAACACATGGATCCACCCGGTGTCACATGTACGTGTTCTTTTACTAACAAACAACTAGAGTCATTGGTAATGTGTGTTCGCTTCTACATACCACATATGGATCCAATTCAGGGTCATTGGAAATGTGTGTCCTTCCCCATTATCCACAATTTAGAGTCAACATTGAAGTGTGTGTTCTTTCCTTTCAGACCACACATGGATCCACCCAAAGTCATCAGTACAGTGTTCTTTTACTAACAACAACTTGAGTCATTGCATGTGTTCTTTTTCACATACCACATATGGATCCACCAATGTCATTGTACAGACAGTAGCCCTTCAGAGAACATTGGTCATTCATCCACCAAAGTTGTAATTGCACGTAAAAGCTCTTTTTTGTACTCACAAACAACTAGAATCATTCTCATGACTATTCTTTTCACATACCTACATTTGATCCACCCCGTTGCACATTGAAAATGTGTGTTCTTCTCATTAACCACATCTAGAGTCATTGCATGTGGTGTTCCTTCATGGGCACTACACATCGCATCTACTTAAAGTGTCATTGCATGTGTGTTCTTTTTACTAACAAACAACTTGAGTCATCAGATGTTTTTTTCTTTCACACTATCTGCATATGGATCTGACTGCGCAGTCATTGAAATGTGTGTCTCTTAAGAGATCGTATACATGGATCCACCAGAACATTGAAATGTGTGTTCTTTAAGAGACCACACTATGGATCCACCCGTGTCATTGGGTATCGTATGTTGTAAACATCCCAAAATCATGTTTAAAACTGGCCCATTCATTTCATTTCCTTGCATCATTCATTCATATAGGGTTTTTTCTCAAATCATTTGGAGGACAGAAGTTTAAGCTATATGCGATTTCATGTGGGCAAATTGTCTCAATTGGCAATAAACACCTTGGGATTTGATTGTTCATAATCTTGTTTGCTTGCCACCATGGTTATAAAGAATAGGAGTGAACATTTAAAACCCAAGACTTCCCAATTTAGGAAAATATTTTCAAAACCCTAATCCAAATATTTGCAACTAGAACAAACTCGCTTATTTTTGAAACCCAAGCTTGACCAAGCCTTTGCAAGGTAAAATCCACTAGGTTGTCATTTGATTGTTTTGTGAACCTGTTGTGAACCCCTGCAAAATCCCTAAAGAAGTTTTGAATTCAAAAAGATTTGAATTATATCAAATTCTATTCCAAGAAAATGAAATTAGAAAAGAAAAGGCTAAAGAAAGAAAGGAAATGAAGGCTTGATGGCTGAATCTGCCCAAAGAATGGATCGGGCTTCCGCTAGCCCACCCGGGGATCTCCTTTTTCATCGCACATGAAAGCACACGCCAACAGACGCCAGACAAAATGACCACCGGCACACACGCTATCGTATCGATACTCGGACCTCAATTGCAGATCACAAGGCGCTCACCGACAAAAGGCACTTTCCACGCCAAGCCAAATATCGCTCTTCCCCTCGCTCCACAAGACGATCTCCGGCCACGATCGCTTGTCAAGACCAAGGTTATAGTTGATGCCGGAGTATAATTGGGCATTAATCGACCTGACGCTTCTTTATCGTAGCATCTCATTATAAGACCCCTCCTCCCCGCGATTGCAAGTTTCAAACACCCTGGGCCGGGCTTCCGCCACTCGTGGTCGCTCATCAATCTCTTGCATCTGCCACACAGCCCTCTCCAACATCGATTCCGGTGAGCCTAGTGTCCCCCTCTCGCCTCAGCTCTACAATCTGACTCAGCATGTTCCTTTACGATCTCCCCGACCCACTAGTCCGCCCTGGCAGATCGGGCTTTATGTCGCTTGCGGTTCCATTCACCATGCGAAAGCACCATTTCACGGCGATATCAACTCCGACTTAGTTTTCCCGTGAGGCTGCATCACTTCGCTTCGCCTGCTCATGCAAGCCATTTACCGCTTTGACCCGTGAACCTAATCAGTGCCATTATTCATTGCTCGGGTGATTCATACGTCACGGCCCACGACGCACCACCCGATTTAACCGAATCAGCCTACAAAGCAACTCCGGTGGAGCAATCGCAGCTGCGTGCCTGAAAGCGCCTCGACCAACCGTGGGTAAGTACTAATGACGAAGCTTCAGCCGTGACCTTCCGAGCCCGGTGAGCTTACCCTCCTTCTCCCCGCCACCCAGACCATCGGCAGAACGCTGCCGGACCGACTGGCTCATTGCAGGTGTAGCCATCGCAATACCGCAACTATACTTAATCATGGGTGGCTGGGCAAAGAGTATGCCGTTAGATCTGGATCGAACGCCTAAATTTATAGATTCACTTAACCTCAAGCGGTATCACATCCGGAGAGCCGCCATATGGATTTCATTTAGATCTCATTTCACGGCCAGGAGTCTTTGATCCAAAGGCGTAATCCTGCACGGGTTAATAAGAACATGACGTTAGTGGAATAGGAGCTGATCTGAAAATAGGAATTGAAAATGATTTTGGATCCGCATTTCAAATGCCATTATCTTTGAATTCCACGTTAGAATTTTGCAAACTTTATAATTGTTGGATCTACAGAAAACAAGACCTTTCTGCCTATCCTTTTTGTTTAGCAAATTGTAACCATTAGTTTGGCTTAAATTGCAGAAACTTGTTTGAGGCCTTTTATATAGATTTAGTTTAGTATTTTGTTTTTTAGGTTATTTGGCTTGTCTTCGGCTATTTTGTGACTTGTTTAGTTTCTTATTCATGTAACTTGCTTGGTTGAGCTTTTCAAAAAATCATCACTTGGTAGATTCATGCATGCATGCATTCATAATATTTTTGTTTGTGTCAGAGTATATTTGTGTGTAATTGTAAAGTTGCTATAACTTGTGTGTGTAGATTTTGTTAGGGTGATTGTGATTGTGATTTATTTATGCTACTCAATACACTACCAAGGCATGTGATATCATCATGAATATTCCATTCCTATATTTTATATATGCATTAGTATTATTTTTCTAAGTATAGGACTTGCATGGATTTTACAAGTAAGGCCAAGCTAAGCTTTGGGAAAACCTCATTAGGTAAACTGAAGTTGAAAATTACCACTTAAGTCAAGATTCCTATTACATTATCATGCTTAGCTTAGCTACTAGAAAAACAAGGGTGGGGTTTATATATCTGGGCTACACTATGGAAAAATATTCTAAGTCTAAGGACTTGTTTCTTGGTCATTTAACAAAACAACTAAGTTAATGAATCAATTGGGTGGAAATGGAAGAATGGGGTATGTTGAGTGTTACATACAAGGTCAATCGGCATCAAGAACCTTGTGTATCTCATTTGTGGATGGCCACCCAGAACAAAGAGATTTTGAGTTGCTCGCTGAGAAGCTTCAAGTGCAACCACTTGGTAATATGGGCTCCGCTTATGATCTTTAGGGATGTCGAACTTAGTCTTGGACAAGGTGGTGGTATGGTTGATAGTTGCTGCGCCAATTCGATCTGACTAAGGAAAGGCTACATTCAAGGATCTCATGTCTGGGAAACCAAGGCTTGTGGGGAAAGTGCACCACCTTCGCAGAGTGTAAACCTAAGTATTTCAGCCTATGTCCCCGGTAAAGCGACAATTTGAGCATCAAGACATGGAAATCTTCAAGAATCTCATCACTCCAATTTCCTCGAATAAAATCTTGTAAGAACAATGGTTAAAGGATCTTCAGCTTTGATTGGTAGGATGCCCCGAGTGGATCTTCAGTCTCCATTATTGGTAGATACTTTGGGATGGACTCTTGGCTACAAAAACTTAGTGTTTCAAAAAGTTCAGAAAACTATTTTGAGCAATGCAAGTTTTAAGCCCAATACCCAAATGCATATAGTCTTATAAATTAATTTAAATATATACTATAGTATCACTTGCCAATACTATATTCCAAAGTATCACCTTCTCAGTAATGAATTTATGATGTTGCAAGTTACCTGATGATGTAGGAGTCAAGTGAGTCTACACTTCAATATGCTTGCTCGTCAGTGGCACATGAAGATGAAGACTTATGTTTATTTACATATTCCTATAAACTTCTTGTGTTAGGCCTTGGCCATGAGTTGTAAAGACTATGTTTATCTCCGGAATGACTGTGAAGGTACCACCTTTTGTATTCTACTCTATCTTAAATCGGATGCTAAAAGATTGATCTGTGGGACGAGCATTGCAATTACATGTGGATCTTTCTTTATAAAGGAGGGATCTTATGATGGCATCGTGAGCACCGTGTTGCCTATAGGATTATGGGACCTTAGGATTGGAAACCAAAAGGAAATTGATTAATTTTCTACACTATTTTATTCTTCTCAGAATTTTTCTAATCTTCTCCTTCTCATCTCTATTTGTAGATGAACTCCGCCAACGGCTGCAATATAAAGACCACCTATGACCATGACCTGGAGTGGACCGAGTTTCCAAGATTCTCAAGGACCCTATGGAAACTATGGAGTACATGGTGCAAAATTAAAATACAAGGGCTTTCCAAAGTTGATGGAGGATGGAGTGAGTATTGGTGGTGTAACTTCACTTGCACAAGAACAAGGAAGACAACCACAAGGAAAAAGTGCTCGTATGTACACACCAACACTTTTATGCACACTCACATTCTTTTTTGAAATGCTAAAGAAGCAGCTAGCACTATCAAGGAACCAAGTGCTAGAGCTGGCGCATGTGAGGATGCTCAACCTCCAAAAAGACTTAGAGAAAGAGAAGGAATATACCCCAAGAGTTGGAAGTCACCAACCAACTTGGTGAGGAGATATCAGACTTAGTGATAGAAGCATGTGAACAAGAGTAGGGGTGATTGCCATATCGAATGTATTATTGTGTTAGCCACCAGATCCAATGAGATATAGGATCAAGTTGCATTTCTGCCAAGCTAGTCGAATTATCACCACCTACCACCTTTGTATTTTCCAAAACAAGACTTTTTAAATAAGTTTGAACTTCGTTGATGTGTGTGTTTGAATTCATGTATTCATGACTTGTGTACTTTTTGTGCTATGCTTGAATGTTTGTCTTGTTTATCTTAAATTGTGTTGTTCTAACTTTTCTTAATCTTATAAATAGATGCCTCATTGCCAATTGTCAAAGACGTTGAGGGAGTTCCAGTGCTACCCGCTTTGGTCCTCGTGAGATCGTGAGAGCTTACTACTTTACTCTCCGTGATCTCCTCTTCCTATCATTACTGGCAACCCACTCACCAAGTTTGAGAGGAAGGAACTTTGGGGCTTCAAGGTGAACTAACAGACGCCAAAGTGTACGCTGCAGTTTATTTACTGAGGCCATCACTTTAAGCTTATGTAACGATGATGTGGAGAGAGGCATGGAGGTTGTCATGCAGATCTCGGAGTAGACGATCGTTAGAACGCCACCCCTGCACAGGTTAGAGGCACTCACTTCCATCGCCTTTCCTTCGAAGGCTTAGATGATGATTTTGAGAGTCCATTGACTTTGGAGGATTTACGACTGAGGGTCAAGCAAAGCAGAACCGACATCGCCTATGGCCTCCGTGACTTAGAGACTCTTATTAGGCATCGTGGATACCGATAGGACCAACGCTGGCAGTGCTTAGTAGAATGACGAGAAGTTCCTGTGCAGCTTCAGCGAGAAGGACAAGCTCTTCAAGGCAGCAGGACGGATTTGTATAGTCAAGCGATGATGGAGACGAAGTCTTCTCGAGACCCAAGACCGAAGTTCAAGAGTCAGAAGAGAAGCGTGTCCTGTGTGATAGGAATCAAGAGGATTCAGTGATATGATCGAGGAACTGCAGCTACCAAGGACTTCTCGAAAGTTAGAGCAAAGAAAGAGTGCGTTGCAATAAGGATTGGAGAGGCTCTGCTCCTGCAGAGGCCTCAAGGCCAAGATCGACTTTCTTTGACTACTACCATCGAGGGAGTAACAAGACCGCAATGGAGAACGTTGTGTCTTACCTTTGTCGAGGAGGATTAGATGCCGATACTTAGTGCAGATTTGATCTTCACCTGGCAAATATCTTTTTGTATCTACCGCACTTGTTATTTTCTATGAACTTATTGTTGTACCCATCCACATGTGGATGGCTTGCCACTTGTGTGTTTTGTACTTTGAGACTTTTGTTAATTCTGTTGTTTAGCTTTTATCCTAGTGTTGGGCTTGGTTAAGGTGTGTTTGCTTGTGTAATGTATTGTGTATAAACTGCGTAAGGGTATCTCATATCTTTATCTCTATATGAATAAAACCATGACATGCCTCTGTCACGTATAAAATACACCAACCCCAACTCCCTAACATTACCCCTTAATGCAAATAAATGATGAACTAGTATACATGCCTTTTAGTGCAAATGATGACGACGCTCATCCAGTAACTGTAACAACAACAACCCCAACAACAATACAATAATAACAACAAACAACAAACCTCCGTGCTTTGAGGATGCTCACCATGATTTTACATGCCCCGAGGGCCAGCTAAGTTTTCAGAACGACCGATCCCATGGTGGCCAATGATTGGCCACGCTCGTGAACAAAGACTCCTGAAAGTGACTGTGAGGGATGCACAGACAATGTCGAAGGTCGTGCTGCAGCACATCTGTTGGAAGGACCGAAGCCGTCGTGATGGTGGGACAACCTTCTGGACACACATTACCTATTGATGAGGTGACTTAAGCAATATCTTTGAAGAGATGGATTTTGAGATTACCTATATCTCTACCAGGTATGATGAGCCTAAAAAGGAAGGAATTTCACAACCTAAAATAGCGCTACCACAAACAAGTGGGCTGAATACATCTAAGAGTTCAACAATCATGCTACTATGCACCCATGAGGTCAAGCACTCATGCCAAAAGGAAGGAAAAGTTTCTAAGGCTTGAATGATGAGGCCAAATCAGAAATGCTCTAGGCATGTTCCAACTTCATCGGGCCGTCAGTCGTGACAAGGTCAAGTATTGTGGGAGAGCCAAATGAAGCAAGTTGAGAGTAGAAAGAGGAACATCTTTGATACATAGCTCGGATCGGGGATTACAAATTCGATTCTCTTACTATGATGATAGTGTCACTGTGATCCCACAAGCATGGAAGTTTAATGCTACCACAATTCACAAAATCATGGGCTAAGCAGACAACAAGCATCATCGCAACTTAGCCATGACAATGATAAGTACAAGAAACCACAAGAGTGATATAAGAGCCACCATAGTGGAAGTGGAAATGGAAGTGGAAGTCAACCTAAGAAGGACAACAAGTCAAGGTTGAATGTTCAAATGCAAGAAGTCGGGGCATTATGCTAATGAAAAGTGCTCCTTAGAAGCAACGCTGAAGGACCTAATAAAACCCAAACCCTTTTCGTGACAGGACAAAGTTAACCACATCAATGTGGAGAAGCTCTATGAAGAACCTGGCTGCTGTTGGTAAGTTCCACTCAATTCCATCTCAACAATTGTACTTTTGACACTGGTGCATCCGTATTCATTTACATATCTAAAGCATTTGTTTCCAAAGAAATGGGTTTGGTATCCGAAAACATTAATGTCCATAAAAGTAGCCTCTGTGGAGGGGATATGAGCAGTGAGTCTTGATGCTGATCTAGTCATTACAGAGATCGAAAACATAAGTTCTTCAGCAGAAACCTTAATAATCCTAAAATTCCTGGCACATTGATGTAATTTTGGGAATGGATTGGATGGCTAAGCATGAGGGAGTATTTAGATTGTGCAAATCGCACAATTTCCTCACCCTCACAACCCCTAAAGGTGGTGAGGACAACATTTCAACCAATTTAAATTCTAAAGTTAGCAAGTTAAATTCTCTTTACAAGGCTAGTATGGACAAGGTGCCAATTAGGTGTGAGTATCCTGGACAAAACCCCTTGAAGAGTTACTGTGAATGCCACTGTATAGAGATGTGGAATTTATAATAGAATTGGTACCGTGTTCTTCGACTGAAGGCAAAGAGGCTCTTATAAATGTCAGTTTGATTTAACTTAAGGAACTCAAGAAACAATCTTGGGGAACAATTGTAATAAAGTGTTATTCATCCAGCCAAGTTCTTCTATATCTTGGGAAGATTCTGGGCTCTGTTCTCAGAGAAAGAGAGAGAGGTAACTCAAAGATTATGTGAATAGATTACTGCTCTCAACTAAGAGGTAACCATCAAGAACATGTACATCCTTTGCCAAGAATAAATGACTTGGTTCGATCTGCCTAGAAGGAGCATGTGTGTTCCCTAAGATTGATCTTCGGTCAGTATTATTTCAAACTCAAGATAAGAGGAGCAAGACATACCTAAACAAATTTCTTCACCACGAGGTATGTAGATTGTATGAGCAATAACGGTGATGCCTTTCGATTAACCAAACGCTTCCAAGATACTTCATGAATATGATTGTCGCAAGTGTTCATGGCGGAAATTTCTGACAAGTTTGTTGTCGCTTAACGATGACATCTTTAGTCTACTCCAAGAGCAAGGCAGTTGAAAGACATCTACGCCTTGATACTTGAGAGAAACCAAGGAAATATGCTTTATGCCAACTATCAGGCAAGTATGTGAGTTTTGTATTAGAGGAAGTTGATTTCTTGGTCATGTTATGACAAAGGATGGTAGCAAGCTGATCCTCGTATAAAGTTTCAACATGTGATGTGAATGGAAAAGTCCCAAGAACGTAAAAGAGGTTCAGGTGAGTCTTCCTGGTTTGAAAGGTGTTACGCGTAAGGGTTCATTGAAATCTTTTTCTAAGGTTGCTAAAACCAATGACGGAATTGTTAAAGGAAAGATAAGAAATTCATTGGTCCTCTAAGGAGGGAACTCAGCTTTCAAGAATTAAAGAAGAGATTTTGTGTCAAGACTCAAGATTTGCAAGGTTTTACCAAATTTGGAAAAGGATTTCCAAGTACTGTAGGATGCTCGTGTGATCAAGGAATAACAGGAGCCGTACTTATGCACAGAAGTGAAAAGTTGTGGCTTATGTCTCGAGACAACTCCAAACTATGGAAGTAGTAAATTATCCTACTCTATGATTTAGAGTTAGTCACGTTGTCCATGCACTCCAAAAACATGGAGACATTTACCTTTGGAAAAACATGGTGTGAAGTGTTCACCGACCATTACAGAGCTTTAAAATATATCTCTTCACCCGTAAGGAGATCAATATGAGATGCCAAAAGAAGATGGCTAGAACTTATCGGAAAGGATTATTTACTTGAATTTGCAATACCACCCTTAAAGCTAAAATGTAGTAGCAGTATGCTCCAAGTCGGGCATGCTTATAAATGGTCTTACCAAAGGTGAAATTGTTTGATGATTTGTGTGAAGCAATTCAAGGAACTCTGTTGGAGATTGTAAAGGATGACATCTCATGTCTTTTGGATGTTCAACCCACTCTGTTGGGTAAGATTAAAGAAGCTCAAACGATGTAGCAAAGAGAGATCAAGAGATCAAGGAAAGTGATTGGCCAAGGAAAGCTAAAGTTTCCATATATGGATTTAACAAGGTAATTTTTTACAATGGAAACGTATTTTATAGTTCCACAAGATCCTGAAATGCTTAGTTCGGATTTTACAAGAAGTTTATAATTTCCATAGTATTCTATTCACCCGAAACACCAAAATGTATATGAATATGAAAGAGATTTTGGTGGAACAATCTAAAGGTGACATCGCTGAATACATTGGCTTGTGATGTGCAAGAGAGTGAAGTTTGAGCATCGTGGAAATTCAGCAAAGGTTTGTTTGTTTAACCAATGCCTATTCTCGAATGGAAGTGGGAAAATATTGGGATGGATTTCATTACCGATTACACAATGACTGTGTCAGGTATGATTCCATATGGTGGGGTTAATAGTGTAGATCGCCTAACTAAAGTGGTTGTTTATTTTATACCCAGAAAGACAACTTGTATACTATAGTGAAAAGCGGTTAGCCAAAATCTACATGAGCAGAATTGTATGCCTCACTGGTACCTAAGAGTATTGTGGTCTGATAGAGGAACTCAGTTCACTTCTCACTTTTGGAGACAAATTTCATGAATCTCTAGGAACGAGGTTGAATTGAGCAATCGCTTTCATCCTCAAACCGATGGACAAAAATGAAGGACTAATCAAATTTTGAAGATATGTTGAGGGTATGTGCCCGGACTTATGGAGCAAGTTGATGAAAGTTCCGCCTTTACGCAGAGTTCTTCGTATAACAACAAATACCAATCTAGTATCATGGGATGGCACCATTTGAAAGTTTCTATACTAAGAAAGTGTACCCACCCCATTGGCTATGGAATGGTGGTGGGAGAAAGAAGTTTGTTTGGACCAGATCCTTATCAAAGGTCGCTCAAGAAAAGGTCAAATTAAGTTAGAGATGTATTGAAGATAAGATACGGCCTCGATGCAGTAAAGCTACGCAGATGCTAAGCGAGAGAAGTCATTTACGGTTGGGTTAGATAGAGCTTATCTTAGAGTATCACAATTTTCGTGAGTAAAAAGATTTGGAGTCAAAGGAAAGTTAGCACTAAGATATGTGGACCATTCAATATTTTAAGTCGCAAGGAGAAGTCGTATATGAAATCGAACTCGCCAAAGATTCAACATTAGCAAATTCATAATGTTTTTCATGAGCCAACTTAAGAAATGTCACCAGTAAATGGAAGAAGAAACATCTTTGAAAGATACCATATCTTTGAAGAAGTTCAACTAGAAAGGATCTCACTCTATGAAGAAAAGCCCACAAGATACTTGAGACCACAGAAAGAGTCACAAGAACAAAAGACTATCTAAGCTTTTGCAAAGTGTTAATGGAATCATCATTCAAGAAGAAGCAACATGGGAAAGAGAAGATGATCCTTCGGAAGACCACCTCACTCTATCATTTGTTAGCTAATCCGAATCTCAAGGGCGTAGATTCATTTTATAAAGGGTTAGATTTGTACATCCCTAAAAATCAGTAAGTTTCAAAACTCATTCATTTCATCTTCTTGCATCATTCATTCATATAGGTTTTTCTCAAAATCATTTGGAGACAAGAAGTTTGAGCTTATGATTTCATGTGGGCAAATTGTCTCAATAACTGGCCAACACCCTTTTGGGATTTGATTGTTCATAATATTGTTTGCTCGCCACCATGGTCGGGAAGAATAGGAGTAACATTTAAACCTGCAAGACTTCAATTTAGAAATATTTTCTAAACCTTGAATCCAAATATTTGCAACTAATAGAAGCAAAATTGCTTATTTTGAAACCCAAGCTGACCAAGCCTTTGCAAGGTAGTATTCACTACATGGGTTATTTGATTGTTTCAGAACCCAGCAGTAACCCCAAAGAAAATTCTCAAGAAGTTTGAATTCAAAAGATTTGAATTCATATCAAATTCTATCCAGAAAATGAAATTAGAAAAAGAAAAGGCTTAAAGAAAAGGAAAGGTCGTAGCTGCCGTAACCGCCCAGCAATGCGGATCAAGCTTCCAGCAAGCTTTCACCCGGATCTCTCTTTATTCTTCTTCTCACGCTAGTTAAAGCACGCTACTGGCCGATGTACCAAATTCGCCTCCGATGTACTTCACCAAGATTTAATTTTCGTGACCACAGGCCTCATCACAAAGTGGCCTTTCCACGCCAAAGATCGCTTTCCCCGCTCACAAGACGATCTCTGCATTGCTGCCGCCATGAAAGCTGCTGCCGCGAGTGATGCCGGGAGTAATTGGGGCATTTAATCGCAAGCTCTGACGCTTCCCGTTCGAGCATCCGGCTATAAGACCCCTCTCGCCTCAGCGATCGCTTTTCCCCTAACACCTCGCCATCCGCCACTTCAGTCAGCGTCATTCTCAATCAACTTTGTAATCCGCCGCGCCGCTGACAGAGTTTCCTCGGGCAAGACGATTCCGTGAGTTTTAGTGTCCCTCCGCTTCGCTCGTTTCAGCAATCAATGACTCAGCATGTCTTTATGTGATTCCTCCTTTCACTCTCACTAGTTCTGTCCTTCAGACCGCTTCTGTGTCGCCGGGTTCCACTTAACACCGCGAGCACCGACATGTATTACATCAACTCCGGGACGAAGCTTTTCGTAGGTGCGTATTCCGCTTCTCGCCTTTTCCCTGCTTCATGCTCACTACTCGCCTCTTGACCCGGTAAGTAATCCTAATCGGTCCTCGGCAAGGCCTCGTCAGGTGATTCATGTGCCGACGCTCATTTACGCACGCACTCAATTCGACGCAGTCCGCCGGCTTACAAGTAGTAACTCCGTGAGCAATCGCAGCTGCAAGTTCTCCGAGCGCCCTCGACCAACCGCAGTACGGATTTAGCTTCGGGCCGCGGACTCTCCCGAGCCCGTGAGTTACCTTTCCTCGCCAAGCCACTTTCCTTCTTCCTCGCCATGCAGATTACCTCGCAGAACGCTTTGATCGACCGGACAGCTTCCGCCTGGCCAGAAATGCCAGAGCTACCGCTACAAGAAGCGCCGCTTTCTATCCGTGCGGCTCAAAGAGTGTAGCTGGCAGAAATGGACCGGACTCTAACGCCTACTTTTATAGATTACTTAACCCCCTGCGTACGGACGGTATCCTGAGCCGCCAGATTTCATTTAGATCCTGGTACTTACCGGTGGAGCTCGATCCGAAAAAAGGCGAATCGGCACGCTGGTCAAGAACATGACGCGAAGTGGGCTAGGAGCCATCCAAATAGAATTTAAAACAGTAATTTTGATCCAGATTTCAAATGCCAATATCTTTTGAATTCCACGTTAGAATTTTGTAAACTTTTTATACTGCTTGGATTCAGAAAACAAGACCTTCTGCCCATCCTTTTTGTTTAGCAAATAGTAACAAATTAGTTTGGCTTTAAATTGCGGTAGAAACTTGTTTTGAGGCCTTTTTGAGCATAGATTTAGTTTAGTATTTTTGTTTTAGGGTTATTCGGGTTGGTTCTTGGCTACTTTGTGACTTGTTTAGTTTCTCAGATTCATGCACTTTCTTGGTTGAGTTTCAAAAATCATCACTTGGTAGATTCACATGCATGCATTCATATGGGCTATTTTTGTTTGTATATATTTGTGTGTAATTGTGTGCTATAACTTCTGTGTGTAGATTTTGCTAGTGATTGTGATTGTGACGAAAGTGCTACTCCTACAATTACCAAGGCAAGGTGATATCATCATTGAATATTCCATTCCTATATATTTTATATATGCATTAGATATTATTTTCTAAGCATAAGGACTCTGCATGCTATTTTTGCTAAGTACAAGTTAAGCTTTGGGAAAACCGCCTATTTAGGTAAAACCTTAGTGAAAATTACCTAAGTCAAGATTCCTATTACTATCATGCTTAGCTTAGATACTAGGAAAAACAAGGTGGTTTATATATTCACACTATGGAAAAATATTCTAAGTCTAAGGACTTGTTTTTATTTAACAAAACAACTAAGTTAATGAATCAATTCGGTGGAATGGAAAGAATGGTGGTATTTGGTTGAGTGGTTACACAAGGCTGGGGTACCGTGAATCTTGTGTATCTCACCTGTGGATGGCCACCTGTCCAGAACAAAGAGATTTGAGTTGTCAAATGTTGAGAAGCTTCAAGGCAACCACTTGGTAATATGGGCTCTAACAATGATCTTAGGATGCTGGAACTTAGCCTTGGATGCAAGGTGGGTAGATGGGTTGGATAGGTTGGAGCCGCCATTCCATTTGACTAAGGAAAGGCTACCGGAAGGATCATGTCTTGGGAAACCAAGGTCTCAGGGGAAAGTGCACCAATTTCCTCAGTAGTGTAAACCTAAGTACTTAGCCATGTCCCCGGTAGTACAATTTGAGCATCAAGACATGGAAACTTCAAGAATCTCATCACCCAATTTCTGAATAAAAACTTGGGGTGAACAAGGGTTAAAGGATCTTCACAAGTTGATTGGTAAAATATGCCCTTGAGGGATCTTTTCTCACCGATTGGTAGATACCTTGGTGTTTATGGACCTTGTCATTACAAAACTTAGTGTTTTCAAAAGTTCAGGAAAAATCTATTTTGAGCAATGTGTTTCAAGCTCCACCAGCCAAATGCATATAGTCTTATAGTCCAACTCTAAATATATAATTATTGGTATCACTTGCCAATACTATTCCAAAGTATCGAATTCGTATTGTAGAATCTTATGATGTTGCAGTGTTACTCGATGATGAATAGAG
Organism: Avena insularis; assembly: GCA_023614405.1. Classification (NCBI taxonomy): domain Eukaryota; kingdom Viridiplantae; phylum Streptophyta; class Magnoliopsida; order Poales; family Poaceae; genus Avena; species Avena insularis. The sequence continues at coordinate 28,195 of JAJUPC010000782.1, forward strand.
CTCATGGAGTCTACACTTCAATATGCTTGCTCGCAAGGGGCATACATGAAGATGAAGACTTTATGTTTACTTTATATATTCCATAAACTTCTTGTATTAGGCCTTTGGCCATGAGTTGTAAAAAGACTATGTTTATCTTCTCTCGGAATGACTGTAATAAATCTTAATTTGTATCTCGTACTTATCTTAAATCTGTGGATGCTAGTGTATTGATCTGTGGACTAGTACATTGCAATCACAGGGATCTTTTTTCCTTTACAAAGGAGGGATCTTACAACATATGATCCACCAATGTCATTGAAATGTGTGTTCTCTTTAGAGACTACACCGATCCACTCAGTTGTCACTGGTGACGTATGTTCTTTTACTAACAACGCATCGCTAGTCATTGCATGTGTGTTCTCTTTCATAATCCACCTATGGATCCACCACAATAATATGAAGTATGTGTTCTCTTTTAGAGACCACACATGGATCCACCAAAGGTCATTGCATGTGTGTGTTTTTACTAACAATAATCTGAGTCATTGCATGTGTTCTTTTCACATACCACATATGGATCCACTAGTGTCATTGAAATGTGTGTTCTTTCTCATTAACCATACCGAGTCATCAGACAAAATTCTTTCTTCAGAGACCACACATGGATCCACCAAAGGTCATTGCATGTGTGATCTTTTTACTAACAACAACTAGAGTCATCAGATAAGTATTTCACATACCACATATGGATCCAAATAGTTGTCATTGCATGTTTTGTTCTCTGTAGACCAGCACCTGAGCATTAATGTTACTAACGTGAGACCATGGATCCACTAGTGTCATTGCATGTGTGTTCTTTTTACTAACAACAACTAGAGTCATTGCATGTGTGTTCTTTTCACATACCACATATGGATCCACCAAGGTCATTGCATGTGTGTTCTCTTTCTTCCGTGAGACCACACATGGATACACCAATGTCATGCATGTGTGTTCTTTTACTAACAACAACTGGAGTCATTTCATCACTATTCTTTTCACATACCACATGGATCCACCAAAGGTCATTAAATGTGTGTTCTTCTCTCCCTATTAACCACAGCTAGAGTCATTGCATGTGTAGCCTTACTTGTTGTAATCGAACTAGCTTTCATGATTAATTTCTTCATAGACCACACATGGCTTAATTATCCACTAGTGTCACTGCATGTGTGTTCTTTTACTAACAACAACTTGAGTCATTGTATGTGTTTCTTTTCACATATCACATATGGATCCACCAAGTGTCATTGAAATGTGTTCTCTTCAGAGACCACACATGGATCCACCAAAGGTCATTGCATGTGTTCTTTTTACTAACAACAACTAGAGTCATTGTACGTGTGTTCTTTTCACATACCACATATGGATCCACCAAAGGTCATTGAAAAGTGTGTTCTTCAGAGACCACACATGGATCCACCAAAGGTCATTGCATGTGTGTTCTTTTATAACAACAACTGGAGTCATTTCATGACTATTCTTTTCACATACCACATATGGATCCACCAGTGTCATTGAAATGTGTGTTCTTCTCATTAACCACAGCTAGAGTTATTGCATGTGTGTTCTCTTCAGAGAGCACACATGGATCCACCAATGTCATTGCATGTGTGTTCTTTTTACTAAGAACAACAAGAGTCATTGCATGTGTGTTCTTTTCACATACCACATATGGATCCACGAGTGTCATTGAAATGTTCTTCTTCAGAGACCACACATGGATCCACCAGTGTCATTGCATGTGTGCTCTTTTTACTAACAACAACTGAGTCAGATGTGTGTCCTTTTACTAACAACCACCATTGTCATTGCATGTGTTCTTTACTAACAACAACTGGAGTCATTGCATGTGTGTTCTTTTCACATACCACATATGGATCCACCAAAGGTCATTGCATGTGTGTTCTTTAGAGACCACACATGGATCCACCAATGTCATTGCATTTTCAGTGTTCTTTTACTAACAATAACTGAGTCATTTCATGATTATTCTTTTCACATACCACATATGGATCCACCAAAGGTCATTGAAATGTGTGTTCTTCTCATTAACCACAACTAGAGTCATTGCATGTGTGTTCTTTAGAGACCACACATGGATCCACCAGTCATTGCATGTGTGTTCTTTTACTAACAACAACCTGAGTCATTGCATGTGTGTTCTTTTCACATACCACATATGGATCCACCAAAGTGTCATTGAAATGTGTGTTCTTCTTCAGAGACCACACATGGATCCACCAAAGGTCATTGCATGTGTGTCTTTCTACTAACAACAACTAGAGTCATTGCATGTGTGTTCTCTTCACAGACCACATTGGATCCACTAGTGTCATTGCATGTGTGTTCTTTTACTAACAAACCACTAGAGTCATTGATTCTTTTCATAATCCACATGGATCCACCAAGGTAATTGCATGTGTGTTCTTTTTACTAACAACAATTGAGTCATTTCATGACTATTCTTTTCACATACCACATATGGATCCACTAGTGTCATTGAAATGTGTGTTCTTCTTAACCACAAACAGAGTCATTGCATGTGCAGTTCTTCAGAGACCACACATGGATCCACCAGTGTCATTGCATGTGTGTTCTTTTACTAACAACAACTAGAGTCATTGCATGTGTGTTCTTTTCACATACCACATATGGATCCACCAGTGTCATTGAAATGTGTGTTTTCCCATTATCCACAACTAGAGTCATTGAATGTGTGTTCTTCTTCAGAGACCACACATGGATCCACCAAATGTCATTGCATGTGTGTTCTTTTTACTAACAACAACTGAGTCATTGCATGTGTGTTCTTTCACATACCACATATGGATCCACCAAAGTGTCATTGCATGTGTGTTCTTCTTCAGAGACCACACATGGATCCACCAGTGTAATTGCATGTGTGCTCTTTTACTAACAACAACTAGAGTCATTTCATGACTATTCTTTTTCACATACCACATATGGATCCACCAAAGGTCATTGAAATGTGTGTTCTTCTCATTAACCACATCTAGAGTCATTGCTTCTTTTTAGAGACCACATGGATCCACCAGTGTCATTGCATGTGTTCTTTTTACTAACAACAACTAGAGTCATTTCATGACTATTCTTTCACATACCACATATGGATCCACTAGTGTCATTGAAATGTGTGTTCTTCTCATTAACCACAACTAGATTCATGTGTGTTCTCTTCAGAGACCACACATGGATCCACCAAAGGTCATTGCATGTGTGTTCTTTTACTAACAACAACTGAGTCATTGCATGTGTGTTCTTTTTAATATACCACATATGGATCCACCAGTGTCATTGAAATGTGTGTTCTCTTCAAGAGACCACATGGATCCACCAAAGGTCATTGCATGTGATCTTTTTACTAACAACAACTAGAGTCATTTCATGACTATTCTTTTCACATACCACATATGGATCCACCAGTGTCATTGAAATCTGTGTTCTTCTTATTAACGACAACTAGAGTTATTGCATGTGTGTTCTCTTCAGAGACCACACATGGATCGACCAGTGTCATTGCATGTGTTCTTTTTACTAACAACAACTAGAGTCATTTCAGGTGTGTTCTTTTCACATACTACATATGGATCCACCTCAAAGGTCATTGAAATGTGTGTTCTCTTCAGAGACCACACATGGATCCACCAGTTGTCATTGCATGTGTGTTCTTTTTACTAACAACAACTGAGTCATTGCATGTGTGTTCTTTTCACATACCACATGGATCCACCAAAGGTCATTGAAATGTGTGTTCTTCTCATTAACCACAACCAGAGTCATTGCATGTGTGTTCTTCAGAGACCACACATGGATCCACCAGTGTCATTGCATGTGTGTTCTTTTACTAACAACAACTGAGTCATTGCATGTGTGTTCTTTTCACATACCACATATGGATCCACTAGTGTCATTGAATTTGTGTTCTCTTCAGAGACCACACATGGATCCACCAGTGTCATTGCATGTGTGTTCTTTCCACTAACAACAACAGGAGTCATTGCATGTGTGTTCTTTTCACATACCACATATGGATCCACTAGTGTCATTGAAATGTGTGTTCTTCTCATTAACCATAGCTAGAGTCATTGCATGTGTGTTCTCTTCAGAGACCACACATGGATCCATCAGTGTCATTGCATGTGTGTTCTTTTTACTAACAACAACTGAGTCATTGCATGTGTGTTCTTTTCACATACCACATATGAATCCACCAAAGGTCATTGCATGTGTTCTCTTCAGAGACCACACATGGATCCACCAAAGGTCATTGCATGTGTGTTCTTTTACTAACAACAACTAGAGTCATTTCATGACTATTCTTTCACATACCACATATGGATCCACTAGTGTCATTGAAATGTGTGTTCTTCTATTAACAACAGCCAGAGTCATTGCATGTGTTTTCTTCAGAGACCACACATGGATCCACCAGTGTCATTGCATGTGTGTTCTTTTTACTAACAACAACTAGAGTCATTGCATGTGTGTTCTTTTCACATACCACATATGGATCCACCAGTGTCATTGCATGTGTGTTCTCTTCAGATACCATAGATGGATCCTCCAATGTAATTGCATGTGAGCTCTTTTTACTAACAACAACTGGAGTCATTTCACGACTATTCTTTTCACATACCACATATGGATCCACTAGTGTCATTGAAATGTGTGTTCTTCTCATTAACCACAGCTAGAGTCATTGCATGTGTGTTCTGTTCAGAGACCACACATGGATCCACCAAAGTGTCATTGCATGTGTGTTCTTTTTACTAACAACAACTAGAGTCATTGCATGTGTGTTCTTTTCACATGCCACATATGGATCCCCAAGTGTCATTGAAATGTGTGTTCTCTTCAGAGACCACACATGGATCCACCAGTGTCATTGCATGTGTGTTCTTTTTACTAAGAACAACTGGAGTCATTGCATGTGTGTTCTTTTCACATACCACATATGGATCCACCAGTGTCATTGCATGTGTGTTCTCTTCAGATACCACACATGGATCCACCAACGTAATTGCATGTGTGCTCTTTTTACTAACAACAACTAGAGTAATTTCATGACTATTCTTTTAACATACCACATATGGATCCACCAGTGTCATTGAAATGTGTGTTCTTCTCATTAACCACAGCTAGAGTCATTGCATGTGTGTTTAGAGACCACACATGGATCCACCAGTGTCATTGCATGTGTGTTCTTTTTACTAACAACAACTAGAGTCATTGCATGTGTGTTCTTTTCACATACCACATATGTATCCACCAAGGTCATTGAAATGTGTGTTCTCTTTAGAGACCACACATGTATCCACCAGTGTCATTGCATGTGTGTTGTTTTACTAACAACAACTGGAGTCATTGCATGTGTGTTCTTTTCAGAGACCACACATGGTTCCACTAGTGTCATTGCATGTGCGTTCTTTTTACTAACAACATCCAGAGTCATCAGATGTGTGTTCTTTTCACATACCACATATGGATCCACCAAAGTGTCATTGAAATGTGTGTTCTTCAGAGACCACACATGGATCCACCAGTGTCATTGCATGTGTGTTCTTTTTACTAACAACATCTAGAGTCATTGCATGTGTTCTCTTTCACATACCACATATGGATCCACCAAGGTCATTGAAATGTGTGTTCTCTTCAGAGACCACACATGGATCCACCAGGTCATTGCATGTGTGTTCTTTTACTAACAACAACTAGAGTCATTGCATGTGTGTTCTTTTCACATACCACATATGGATCCACCAGTGTCATTGAAATGTGTGTTCTTTTCATTAACAACAACTAGAGTCATTGCATGTGTGTTCTTTTCACAGACCACACATGGATCCACCAAAGTCATTGCATGTGTGTTCTTTTACTAACAACAACCTGGAGTCATTGCATGTGTGTTCTTTCAGAGACCACACATGGATCCACCAAAGTGTCATTGCATGTGTGTTCTTTTTACTAACAACAACTAGAGTCATTGCATGTGTGTTCTTTCACATACCACATATGGATCCACCTCATTGAAATGTGTGTTCTCTTCAGAGACCACACATGGATCCACCAAGTGTCATTGCATGTGTGTTCTTTTACTAACAACAACTGAGTCATTGCATGTGTGTTCTTTTCACATACCACATATGGATCCACCAGGTCATTGAAATGTTCATTGAAATGTGTGTTCTTCTTCAGAGACCACACATGGATCCACCAATGTCATTGCATGTGTGTTCTTTTACTAACAACAACTGAGTCATTGCATGTGTGTTCTTTTCACATACCACATATGGATCCACCAGTGTCATTGCATGTGTGTTCTTCTTCAGAGACCACACATGGATCCACCAAAGGTAATTGCATGTGTGCTCTTTTACTAACAACAACTGGAGTCATTTCATGACTCTTCTTTTCACATACCACATATGGATCCACCAGTGTCATTGAAATGTGTGTTCTTCTCATTAACCACAACTAGAGTCATTGCATGTGTGTTCTCTTCAGAGACCACACATGGATCCACCAGTGTCATTGCATGTGTGTTCTTTTTACTAACAACAACTGGAGTCATTGCATGTGTGTTCTTTTCACATACCACATATGGATCCACCAGTGTCATTGAAATGTGTGTTGTCTTCAGAGACCACACATGGATCCACCAGTGTCATTGTATGTGTGTTCTTTTTACTAACAACAACTAGAGTCATTGCATGTGTGTTCTTTTCACATACCACATATGGATCCACCAGTGTCATTGCATGTGTGTTCTCTTCAGAGACCACACATGGATCCACCAGTGTCATTGCATGTGTGCTCTTTTTACTAACAACAACTGGAGTCATTTCATGACTATTCTTTTCACATACCACATATGGATCCACCAGTGTCATTGAAATGTGTGTTCTCTTAAGTAACCACAGCTAGAGTCATTGCATGTATGTTCTCTTCAGAGACCAGACATGGATCCACCAGTGTCATTGCATGTGTGTTCTTTTCACATACCACATATGGATCCACCAGTGTCATTGCATGTGTGTTCTCTTCAGAGACCACACATGGATCCACCAGTGTCATTGCATGTGTGTTCTTTTTACTAACAACAACTAGAGTCATTGCATGTGTGTTCTTTTCACATACCACATATGGATCCACCAGTGTCATTGAAATGTGTGTTCTAGAGTCATCATGTGTGTTCTTCTTCAGAGACCACACATGGATCCACCAAAGGTCATTGCATGTGTGTTCTTTTTTACTAACAACAACTAGAGTCATTGCCTGTGTGTTCTTTTCACATACCACACATGGATCCACCAGTGTCATTGAAATGTGTGTTCTCTTCAGAGACCACACATGGATCCACCAAAGTGTCATTGCATGTGTGTTCTTTTACTAACAACAACTAGAGTCATTGCATGTGTGTTCTTTCACATACCACATATGGATCCACTAGTGTCATTGCATGTGTGTTCTTTCAGAGACCACACATGGATCCACCAAAGGTTGCATGTGTGTTTTTTACTAACAACAACTGAGTCATTTCATGAGTATTCTTTTGACTTACCACATATGGATCCACCAGTGTCATTGAAATGTGTGTTCTTCTCATTAACCAAGAGTCATTGCATGTGTGTTCTCTTCAGAGACCACACATGGATCCACCAAAGGTCATTGCATGTTTGTTCTTTTTACTACCAACAACATAAGACATTGCATGTTTGTTCTTTCACATACCACATATGGATCCACCAGTGTCATTGAAATGTGTGTTCTCTTCAGAGACCACACATGGATCCACCAGTGTCATTGCATGTGTTCTTTTACTAACAACAACTGAGTCATTGCATGTGTGTTCTTTTCACATACCACATATGGATCCACCGTCATTGAAATGTGTGTTCTTAGAGTCATTGAATTGTGTGTTCTTTTCAGAGACCACACATGGATCCACCAATGTCATTGCATGTGTGTTCTTTTACTAACAACAACTGAGTCATTGCATGTGTGTTCTTTTCACATACCACATATGGATCCACCAGTGTCATTGCATGTGTGTTCTTTTAGAGACCACACATGGATCCACCAGGTAATTGCATGTGTGCTCTTTTACTAACAACAACTAGAGTCATTTCATGACTATTCTTTTCACATACCACATATGGATCCACTAGTGTCATTGAAATGTGTTCTTCTCATTAACCACAGCTAGAGTCATTGCATGTGTGTTCTTCAGAGACCACACATGGATCCACCAAAGTGTCATTGCATGTGTGTTCTTTTCACTAACAACAACTAGAGTCATTGCATGTGTGTTCTTTTCACATACCACATATGGATCCACCAGTGTCATTGAAATGTGTGTTCTTCTCACTAACCACAACCAGAGTCATTGCATGTGTGTTCTCTTCAGAGACCACACATGGATCCACCAGTGTCATTGCATGTGTGTTCTTTTTACTAACAACAACTGGAGTCATTGCATGTGTGTTCTTTTCACATACCACATATGGATCCACCAGTTGTCATTGAAATGTGTGTTCTTCTTCAGAGACCACATGGATCCACCAAAGGTCATTGCATGTGTTCTTTTACTAACAACAACCTGAGTCATTGCATGTGTGTTCTTTTCACATACCACATATAGATCCACAAGTGTCATTGCATGTGTGTTCTCTTCAGAGACCACATGGATCCACCAATGTAATTGCATGTGTGCTCTTTTTACTAACAACAACTGGAGTCATTTCATGACCATTCTTTTCAAATACCACATATGGATCCACCAGTGTCATTGAAATGTGTGTTCTTCTCATTAACCACAGCTAGAGTCATTGCATGTGTGTTCTCTTCAGAGACCACACATGGATCCACCAGTGTCATTGCATGTGTGTTCTTTTTACTAACAACAACTAGAGTCATTGCATGTGTGTTCTTTTCACATACCACATATGGATCCACCAGTGTCATTGAAATGTGTGTTCTCTTCAGAGACCACATGGATCCACCAGGTCATTGCATGTGTGTTCTTTTACTAACAACAACTAGAGTCATTGCATGTGTGTTCTTTTCACATACCACATATGGATCCACCAGTGTCATTGAAATGTGTGTTTAGTGTCATTGAAATGTGTGTTCACTTCAGAGACCACACATGGATCCACCAGTGTCATTGCATGTGTGTTCTTTTTACTAACAACAACTGGAGTCATTGCATGTGTGTTCTTATCACATACCACATATGGATCCACTAGTGTCATTGCATGTGTGTTCTTTTCAGAGACCACACATGGATCCACCAGTGTCATTGCATGTGTGTTATTTTTACTAACAACAACTAGAGTCATTTCATGACTATTCTTTTCACATACCACATATGGATCCACCAGTGTCATTGAAATGTGTGTTCTTCTCATTAACCACAGCTAGAGTCATTGCATGTGTGTTCTCTTCAGAGACCACACATGGATCCACCAGTGTCATTGCATGTGTGTTCTTTTTACTAACAACAACTGGAGTCATTGCATGTGTGTTCTTTCACATACCACATATGGATCCACTAGTGTCATTGAAATGTGTGTTCTCTTCAGAGACCACACATGGATCCACCAGTGTCATTGCATGTGTGTTCTTTTTACTAACAACAACTAGAGTCATTTCATGACTATTCTTTTCACATACTCCATATGGATCCACCAGTGTCATTGAAATGTGTGTTCTTCTCATTAACCACAGCTAGAGTCATTACATGTGTGTTCTCTTCAGAGACCACACATGGATCCACCAGTGTCATGGCATGTGTGTTCTTTTTACTAACAACAACTGAGTTATTGCATGTGTGTTCTTTTCATACCACATATGGATCCACCAGGTCATTGAAATGTGTGTTCTTCTTCAGAGACCACACATGGATCCACCAAAGGTCATTGCATGTGTGTTCTTTTACTAACAACAACCAGAGTCATTGCATGTGTTCTTTTCACATACCACATATGGATCCACCTGTGTGTTCTTAGAGTCATTGAAATGTGTGTTCTCTTTCAGAGACCACATGGATCCACCAATGTCATTGCATGTGTGTTCTTTTACTAACAACAACTGAGTCATTGCATGTGTGTTCTTTTCACATACCACATATGGATCCACCAGTGTCATTGCATGTGTGTTCTTTTAGAGACCACATGGATCCACCAGGTAATTGCATGTGTGCTCTTTTACTAACAACAACTAGAGTCATTTCATGACTATTCTTTTCACATACCACATATGGATCCACTAGTGTCATTGAAATGTGTGTTCTTCTCATTAACCACAGCTAGAGTCATTGCATGTGTGTTCTCTTCAGAGACCACACATGGATCCACCAGTGTCATTGCATGTGTTCTTTTACTAACAACAACTGGAGTCATTGCATGTGTGTTCTTTTCACATACCACATATGGATCCACCAGTGTCATTGCATGTGTGTTCTCTTCAGAGACCACACATGGATCCACCAGTGTCATTGCATGTGTGTTTTTTTACTAACAACAACTGGAGTCATTGCATGTGTGTTCTTTTCACATACCACATATGGATCCACCAGTGTCATTGAAATGTGTGTTCTTCTCACTAACCAATGTGTGTTCTCTTCAGAGACCACACATGGATCCACCAGTGTCATTGCATGTGTGTTCTTTTTACTAACAACAACTAGAGTCATTGCATGTGTGTTCTTTTCACATACCACATATGGATCCACCAGTGTCATTGAAATGTGTGTTCTCTTCAGAGACCACACATGGATCCACCAGTGTCATTGCATGTGTGTTCTTTTTACTAACAACAACTAGAGTCATTGCATGTGTGTTCTTTTTCACATACCACATATGGATCCACCTGTCATTGAAATGTGTTCTTCTCATTAACCACAACTAGAGTCATTGCATGTGTGTTCCCTTCAGAGACCACACATGGATCCACCAAGGTCATTGCATGTGTGTTCTTTTACTAACAACAACTAGAGTCATTGCATGTGTGTTCTTTCACATACCACATATGGATCCACCAGTGTCATTGCATGTGTGTTCTCTTTTAGAGACCACACATGGATCCACCAAAGGTCATTGCATGTGTGTTCTTTTTACTAACAACAACTAGAGTCATTGCATGTGTGTTCTTTCACATACCACATATGGATCCACCAGTGTCATTGAAATGTGTGTTCTTCTCATTAACCACAAGAGTCATTGAAATGTGTGTTCTCTTCAGACCACACATGGATCCACCAAAGGTCATTGCATGTGTGTTCTTTTACTAACAACAACTGAGTCATTGCATGTGTGTTCTTTTCACATACCACATATGGATCCACCAGTGTCATTGAAATGTGTGTTCTTCAGAGACCACACATGGATCCACCAGGTCATTGCATGTGTGTTCTTTTACTAACAACAACTAGAGTCATTTCATGACTATTCTTTTCACATACCACATATGGATCCACCAAAGGTCATTGAAATGTGTGTTCTTCGCATTAACCACATCTAGAGTCATTGCATGTGTTCTCTTCAGAGACCACACATGGATCCACCAGTGTCATTGCATGTGTGTTCTTTTACTAACAACAACTTGAGTCATTGCATGTGTGTTCTTTTCACATACCACATATGGATCCACCAGTCATTGAAATGTGTGTTCTCTTCAGAGACCACACATGGATCCACCAGTGTCATTGCATGTGTGTTCTTTTACTAACAACAACTAGAGTCATTGTATGTGTGTTCTTTCACATACCACATATGGATCCACCAGTGTCATTGAAATGTGTGTTCTTCATTAACCACAACTAGAGTCATTGTGTGTGTTCTCTTCAGAGACGACACATGGATCCACTAGTGTCATTGCATGTGTGTTCTTTTTACTAACAACAACTGGAGTCATTTCATGTGTGTTCTTTTCACATACCACATATGGATCCACCAGTGTCATTGCATGTGTGTTCTCTTCAGAGACCACACATGGATCCACCAGTGTCATTGCATGTGTGTTCTTTTTACTAACAACAACAAGAGTCATTTCATGTGTGTTCTTTCACATACCACATATGGATCCACCAGAGTCATAGAAATGTGTGTTCTTGTGTGTTCTCTTCAGAGACCACACATGGATCCACCAAAGGTCATTGCATGTGTGTTCTTTTACTAACAACAACTGAGTCATTGCATGTGTGTTCTTTTCACATACCACATATGGATCCACTAGTGTCATTGCATGTGTGTTCTCTTCAGAGACCACACATGGATCCACCAAAGTGTAATTGCATGTGTGCTCTTTTACTAACAACTAGAGTCATTTCATGACTATTCTTTCACATACCACATATGGATCCACCAGTGTCATTGAAATGTGTGTTCTTCTCATTAACCACAGCTAGAGTCATTGCATGTGTTCTTCTTCAGAGACCACACATGGATCCACCAAAGGTCATTGCATGTGTGTTCTTTTTACTAACAACAACTTGAGTCATTGCATGTGTTCTTTTCACATACCACATATGGATCCACCAAAGGTCATTGAAATGTGTGTTCTCTTCGTCATTGCATGTGTGTTCTTTTACTAACAACAACTAGAGTCATTGCATGTGTGTTCTTCTTCAGAGACCACACATGGATCCACCAAAGGTCATTGCATGTGTGTTCTTTTACTAACAACAACTAGAGTCATTGCATGTGTGTTCTTTTCACATACCACATATGGATCCACCAAAGGTCATTGAAATGTGTGTTCTTCAGAGACCACACATGGATCCACCAGTGTCATTGCATGTGTGTTCTTTTACTAACAACATCTAGAGTCATTTCATGACTGTTCTTTTCACATACCACATATGGATCCACCAGTGTCATTGAAATGTGTGTTCTCTTCAGAGACCACACATGGATCCACCGGTGTCATTGCATGTGTGTTCTTTTTACTAACAACAACTAGAGTTATTGCATGTGTGTCCTTTTCACATAACACATATGGAACGACCAGTCATTGCATGTGTGTTCTTCTCATTAACCACAACTAGAGTCATTGCATGTGTGTTCTTCTTCAGAGACCACACATGGATCCACCAGGTCATTGCATGTGTGTTCTTTTACTAACAACAACTGAGTCATTGTATGTGTGTTCTTTTCACATACCACATATGGATCCACCAGGTCATTGAAATGTGTGTTCTTCAGAGACCACACATGGATCCACTAGTCATTGCATGTGTGTTCTTTTTACTAACAACAACTAGAGTCATTTCATGACTGTTCTTTTCACATACCACATATGGATCCACCAAAGTCATTGAAATGTGTGTTCTTTATTAACCATCTAGAGTCATTGCATGTGTGTTCTCTTCAGAGACCACACATGGATCCACCAGTGTCATTGCATGTGTGCTTTTTTTACTAACAACAACCAGAGTCATTTCATGTGTGTTCTTTTCACATACCACATATGGATCCACCAGAGTCATTGAAATGTGTGTTCTCTTCAGAGACCACACATGGATCCACCAAAGGTCATTGTGTGTTCTTTTACTAACAACAACTAGAGTCATTGCATGTGTGTTCTTTTCACATACCACATGGATCCACAGTGTCATTGAAATGTGTGTTCTTCTATTAACCACAACTAGAGTCATTGAAATGTGTGTTCTTCAGAGACCACACATGGATCCACCAGTGTCATTGCATGTGTGTTCTTTTACTAACAACAACTGAGTCATTGCATGTGTGTTCTTTTCACATACCACATATGGATCCACCAAAGGTCATTGCATGTGTGTTCTTCTTCAGAGACCACATGGATCCACCAAAGGTCATTGCATGTGTGTTCTTTTACTAACAACAACTGAGTCATTTCATGTGTGTTCTTTCACATACCACATGGATCCACTAGTGTCATTGAAATGTGTGTTCTTCTCATTAAAGAGTCATTGCATGTGTTCTTTCAGAGACCACATGGATCCACCAGTTGTCATTGCATGTGTGTTCTTTTTACTAACAACAACTGAGTCATTGTATGTGTGTTCTTTTCACATACCACATATGGATCCACTAGTGTCATTGTATGTGTTCTCTTCAGATACCACACATGGATCCACCAATGTAATGGCATGTGTGCTCTTTTTACTAACAACAACTAGAGTCATTTCATGACTATTCTTTTCACATACCACATATGGATCCACTAGTGTCATTGAAATGTGTGTTCTTCTCATTAACCACATCTAGAGTCATTGCATGTGTGTTCTCTTCAGAGACCACACATGGATCCACCAAAGGTCATTGCATGTGTGTTCTTTTACTAACAACAACTAGAGTCATTGTATGACTGTTCTTTTCACATACCACATATGGATCCACCAGTGTCATTGAAATGTGTTCTCTTTCAGAGACCACACATGGATCCACCAAAGGTCATTGCATGTGTGTTCTTTTACTAACAACAACTAGAGTCATTGCATGTGTGTTCTTTTCACAGACCACACATGGATCCACCAGGTCATTGCATGTGTGTTCTTTTACTAACAACAACTAGAGTCATTGCATTTGTGTTCTTTTCACATACCACATATGGATCCACCAAAGTCATTGAAATGTGTGTTCTTCAGAGACCACACATGGATCCACCAGGTCATTGCATGTGTGTTCTTTTACTAACAACAATTGGAGTCATTGCATGTGTGTTCTTTTCACATACCACATATGGATCCACCAGTGTCATTGAAATGTGTGTTCTCTTCAGAGACCACACATGGATCCACCGTGTCATTGCATGTGTGTTCTTTTTACTAACAACAACTGGAGTCATTGCATGTGTGTTCTTTTCACATACCACATATGGATCCACCAGTGTCATTGAAATGTGTGTTCTTCTCATTAACCACAACTAGAGTCATTGAAATGTGTGTTCTCTTCAGAGACCACACATGGATCCACCAGTGTCATTGCATGTGTGTTCTTTTTACTAACAACAACTGGAGTCATTTCATGTGTGTTCTTTTCACATACCACATATGGATCCACCAGTGTCATTGAAATGTGTGTTCTTCAGAGACCACACATGGATCCACCAAAGGTCATTGCATGTGTGCTCTTTTACTAACAACAACTAGAGTCATTTCATGACTGTTCTTTTCACATACCACATATGGATCCACCAGGTCATTGAAATGTGTGTTCTTTGCATTAACCACAGCTAGAGTCATTGCATGTGTGTTCTCTTCAGAGACCACATGGATCCACCAGTGTCATTGCATGTGTTCTTTTACTAACAACAACTTGAGTCATTGCATGTGTGTTCTTTCACATACCACATATGGATCCACCAAAGTGTCATTGAAATGTGTGTTCTCTTCAGAGACCACACATGGATCCACCAAAGGTCATTGCATGTGTGTTCTTTTTACTAACAACAACTAGATTCATTGCATGTGTGTTCCTTCCACATACCACATATGGATCCACCGTGTCATTGAAATGTGTGAGAGTCATTGAAATGTGTGTTCTTTCAGAGACCACACAGGGATCCACCAGTGTCATTGCATGTGTGTTCTTACTAACAACAACTGAGTCATTGCATGTGTGTTCTTTTCACATACCACATATGGATCCACCAGTGTCATTGCATGTGTGTTCTTTCAGAGACCACACATGGATCCACCAAAGGTCATTGCATGTGTGCTCTTTTTACTAACAACAACTGAGTCATTTCATGACTATTCTTTTCACATACCACATATGGATCCACCAGTGTCATTGAAATGTGTGTTCTCTTCATTAACTACAGCTAGACTCATTGCATGTGTGTTTTCTTAAGAGACCACACATGGATCCACCAGTGTCATTGCATGTGTGTTCTTTTTACTAACAACAACTTGAGTCATTGCATGTGTGTTCTTTTCACATACCCCATATGGATCCACTAGTGTCATTGAAATGTGTGTTCTGTTCAGAGACCACACATGGATCCACCAATGTCATTGCATGTGTGCTCTTTTTACTAACAACAACTAGAGTCATTGCATGACTAATCTTTTCACATACCACATATGGATCCACTAGTGTCATTGAAAAGTGTGTTCTCTTAGTAACCACAAGAGTCATTGCATGTGTGTTCTCTTCAGAGACCACACATGGATCCACCAAAGGTCATTGCATGTGTGTTCTTTTACTAACAACAACTAGAGTCATTGTATGTGTTCTTTTCACATACCACATATGGATCCACCAGTGTCATTGAAATGTGTTCTTCTTCAGAGACCACACATGGATCCACCAAAGGTCATTGCATGTGTGCTCTTTTTACTAACAACAACTAGAGTCATTGCATGTGTGTTCTCTTCAGAGACCACATATGGATCCACCAGTGTCATTGCATGTGTGTTCTTTTTACTAACAACAACTAGAGTCATTGCATGTGTGTTCTTTTCACATACCACATATGGATCCACCAGTGTCATTGAAATGTGTGTTCTTCAGAGACCACACATGGATCCACCAGTGTCATTGCATGTGTGTTCTTTTACTAACAACAACCTGAGTCATTGCATGTGTGTTCTTTTCACATACCACATATGGATCCACCAAAGGTCATTGAAATGTGTGTTCTCTCAGAGACCACACATGGATCCACCAGTGTCATTGCATGTGTGTTCTTTTTACTAACAACAACTAGAGTCATTGCATGTGTGTTCTTTTCACATACCACATATGGATCCACCAGTGTCATTGAAATGTGTGTTCTTCTCATTAACCACACCTAGAGTCATTGCATGTGTGTTCTCTTCAGAGACCACACATGGATCCACCAGTGTCATTGCATGTGTGTTCTTTTTACTAACAACAACTGAGTCATTGCATGTGCTTCTTTTCACATACCACATATGGATCCACCAGTGTCATTACATGTGTGTTCTTCAGAGACCACACATGGATCCACCAAAGGTAATTGCATGTGTGCTTTTTTACTAACAACAATTAGAGTCATTTCATGACTATTCTTTTCACATACCACATATGGATCCACCAGGTCATTGAAATGTGTGTTCTCATTAACTCTACTCTAGACTCATTGCATGTGTGTTCTCTTCAGAGACCACACATGGATCCACCAAGTCATTGCATGTGTGTTCTTTTACTAACAACAACTTGAGTCATTGCATGTGTGTTCTTTCACATACCACATATGGATCCACCAATGTCATTGAAATGTGTGTTCTTCTTTAGAGACCACACATGGATCCACCAAAGGTCATTGTATGTGTGCTCTTTTACTAACAACAACTAGAGTCATTGCATGTGTGTTCTTTCAGAGACCACACATGGATCCACCAGTGTCATTGCATGTGTGTTCTTTTACTAACAACAACTAGAGTCATTGCATGTGTGTTCTTTTCACATACCACATGGATCCACCAGTGTCATTGAAATGTGTGTTCTTCAGAGACCACACATGGATCCACTAGTGTCATTGCATGTTCTTTTTACTAACAACAACTAGAGTCATTGCATGTGTTTTATTTTCACATACCAACTATGGATCCACAAGCAGTTGAAATGTGTGTTCTTCTTCAGAGACCACACATGGATCCACCAGTGTCATTGCATGTGTGTTCTTTTTACTAACAACAACTAGAGTCATTGCATGTTTGTTCTTTTCACATACCACATATGGATCCACCAGGTCATTGAAATGTGTGTTCTTCTCATTAACCACACCTAGAGTCATTGAAATGTGTGTTCTTTCAGAGACCACACATGGATCCACCAAGGTCATTGCATGTGTGTTCTTTTACTAACAACAACTGAGTCATTGCATGTGTGTTCTTTTCACATACCACATATGGATCCACCAGGTCATTGCATGTGTGTTCTTTCAGAGACCACACATGGATCCACCAATGTCATTGCATGTGTGTTCTTTTACTAACAACAACTAGAGTCATTTCATGACTATTCTTTTCACATACCACATGGATCCACCCGAAGGTCATTGCATGTGTGTTCTTTATACTAACAACAATAACCAGAGTCATTTCATGACTATTCTTTTCACATACCACATATGGATCCACCAGTGTCATTGAAATGTGTGTTCTTCTCATTAACGAAAACTAGAGTCATTGCATGTGTGTTCTTTTTCAGAGACCACACATGGATCCACCAGGTCATTGCATGTGTGTTCTTTTACTAACAACAACTGGAGTCATTGCATGTGTGTTCTTTTACATACCACATATGGATCCACCAGTGTCATTGAAATGTGTGTTCTTCTTCAGAGACCATGGATCCACCAGAGTCATTGCATGTGTGTTCTCTTTCAGACCACACATGGATCCACCAAAGTGTCATTGCATGTGTGTTCTTTTACTAACAATAACAACTAGAGTCATTGCATGTGTGTTCTTTTCACATACCACATATGGATCCAGTGTCATTGAAATGTGTGTTCTCTTCAGAGACAACACATGGATCCACCAGTGTCATTGCATGTGTGTTGTTTTAATAACAACAACTAGAGTCATTGCATGTGTGTTATTTTCACATACCAACTATGGATCCACCAGTGGTCATTGAAATGTGTGTTCTCTTCAGAGACCACATGGATCCACCAGTGTCATTGCATGTGTGTTCTTTTACTAACAACAACTAGAGTCATTGCATGTGTGTTCTTTTCACATACCACATATGGATCCACCAGGTCATTGAAATGTGTTTTCTTCTCATTAACCACACCTAGAGTCATTGAAATGTGTGTTCTCTTCAGAGACCACACATGGATCCACCAGTGTCATTGCACGTGTGTACTTTTTACTAACAACAACTAGAGTCACTGCATGTGTGTTCTTTTCACATACCACATATGGATCCACCAGTGTCATTGCATGTGTATTCTCTTCAGAGACCACACATGGATCCACAAATGTAATCGCATGTGTGCTCTTTTTACTAACAACTAGAGTCATTTCATCACTATTCTTTTCACATACCACATATGGATCCACCAGTGTTATTTGCATGTGTGTTCTTCTTATTAACCATAGCTAGATTCATTGCATGTGTGTTCTCTTCAAAGACCACACATGGATCCACCAGTGTTATTGCATGTGTACTCTTTTTACTAACAACAATTGGAGTCATTGCATGTGTGTTCTTTTCACATACCACATATGTATCCACCAGTGTCATTGAAATGTGTGTTCTTCTCATTAACCACAGCTAGAGTCATTGTGTGTTCTTTTAGAGACCACACATGGATCCACCAGTGTCATTGCATGTGTGTTAATTTTACTAACAACAACTTGAGTCATTGCATGTGTGTTCTTTTCACACACCACATATGGATCCACCAGTGTCATTGAAATGTGTGTTCTCTTCAGAGACAACACCTGGATCCACCAAAGGTCATTGCATGTGTGTTCTTTTACTAACAACTAGAGTCATTGCATGTGTGTTCTTTTCACATACCACATATGGATCCACTAGTGTCATTGAAATGTGTGTTCTTTTCAGAATCCACAGATGGATCCACTACTGTCATTGCATGTGTGCTCTTTTACTAACAACAACTAGAGTCATTTCATGACTATTCTTTTCACATACCACATATGGATCCACCAGTATCAT
Source organism: Avena insularis (assembly GCA_023614405.1). NCBI lineage: Eukaryota > Viridiplantae > Streptophyta > Magnoliopsida > Poales > Poaceae > Avena > Avena insularis. Next base: position 47,886 of record JAJUPC010000782.1, read on the forward strand.
TGAAATGTGTGTTCTTCTCATTAACCACAGCTAGAGTCATTGCATGTGTGTTCTTTCAGAGAACACACATGGATCCACCAGCTTCATTGCATGTGTGTTCTTTTACTAACAACAACTAGAGTCATTGCATGTGTGTTCTTTACATACCACATATGGATCCACCAAAGGTCATTGAAATGTGTGTTCTCTTCAGAGACCACACATGGATCCACCAGTGTCTTTGCATGTGTGCTTTCTTCAGAGACCACACATGGATCCACCAGTGTCATTGCAAGTGTGTCTTTTTACTAACAACAACTAGAGTCATTGCATGTGTGTTCTATTCACATACCACATATGGATCCACCAAAGGTCATTGAAATGTGTTCTCTTCAGAGACCACACATGGATCCACCAGTGTCATTGCATGTCTGTTCTTTTTACTAACAACAACTCGAGTCATTGCATGTGTGTTCTCTTCACATACCAACCATGGATCCACTGGTCATTGAAATGTGTGTTCTCTTCAGAGACCACACATGGATCCACCAAAGGTCATTGCATGTGTGTTCTTTTACTAACAACAACTAGAGTCATTTCATGTGTGTTCTTTTCACATACCACATATGGATCCACCAGGTCATTGAAATGTGTGTTCTTCTCATTAACCACACCTAGAGTCAATGAAATGTGTGTTCTCTTCAGAGACCACACATGGATCCACCAGTGTCATTGCATGTGTGTTCTATTTACTAACAACAACTAGAGTCATTGCATGTGTGTTCTTTTCACATACCACATATGGATCCACCAGTCTCATTGCCTGTGTGTTTCTCTTCAGAGACCACACATGGATCCACCAAAGGTCATTGCATGTGTGTTCTTTTACTAACAACAAACAGAGACATTTCATGTGTGTTCTTTTCACATACCACATATGGATCCACCAAAGTCATTGAAATGTGTGTTCTTCTCATTAACCACAGCTAGAGTCATTGCATGTGTGTTCTCTTCAGAGACCACATGGATCCACCAAAGGTCATTGCATGTGTGTTCTTTTTACTAACAACAACTGAGTCATTGCATGACTATTCTTTTCACATACCACATATGGATCCACCAGTGTCATTGAAATGTGTGTTCTTCTCATTAACCATCTTTAGAGACCACACATGGATCCACCAAAGGTCATTGCATGTGTGTTCTTTCTAATAACAACAACTTGAGTCAGTGCATGTGTGTTCTTTTCACATACCACATAAGGATCCACTAGTGTCATTGGAATGTGTGTTCTCTTCAGAGACCACATGGATCCACTGGTGTCATTGCATGTGTGTTATTTTTACTAACAACAACTAGAGTCATTGCATGTGTGTTCTTTTCACATACCACATATGGATCCACCAGGGTCATTGAAATGTGTTTTCTTCTCATTATCCACAACCAGAGTCAATGAAATGTGTGTTCTCTTCAGAGACCACACATGGATCCACCAGTGTCATTGCATGTGTGTTCTTTTTACTAACAACAACTGGAGTCATTGCAGGTGTGTTCTTTTCACATACCACATATGGATCCACCTGTGTCATTGCATGTGTGTTCTTCTTCAGAGACCACACATGGATCCACCAAAGGTAATTGCATGTGTGCTCTTTTACTAACAACAACTAGAGTCATTTCATGTGTGTTCTTTCACATACCACATATGGATCCACCAAAGGTCATTGCATGTGTGCTCTTTTACTAATAACAACTAGAGTCATTTCATGACTATTCTTTTCACATACCACATATGGATCCACCAAAGGTCATTGAAATGTGTGTTCTTCTCATTAACCACATCTAGAGTCATTGCATGTGTGTCTCTCTTTCAGAGACCACATGGATCCACCAGTGTCATTGCATGTGTGTTCTTTTACTAACAACAACCTGAGTCATTGCATGTGTGTTCTTTTACATACCACATATGGATCCACCAAAGGTCATTGAAATGTGTGTTCTTTCAGAGACCACACATGGATCCACCAGTGTCATTGCATGTGTGTTTCTTCAGAGACCACACATTGATCCACCAGTGTCATTGCATGTGTTGTCTTTTACTAACAACAACCAGAGTCATTGCATGTGTGTTGTTTTCACATACCACATATGGATCCACCAGTGTCATTGAAATGTGTGTTCTCTTCAGAGACCACACATGGATCCACCAGTGTCATTGCATGTGTGTTCTTTTTACTAACAACAACTAGAGTCATTGCATGTGTTTTCTTTCACATACCAACTATGGATCCACCAGTTGTCATTGAAATGTGTGTTCTCTTCAGAGACCACACATGGATCCACCAGGTCATTGCATGTGTGTTCTTTTACTAACAACAACTAGAGTCATTGCATGTGTGTTCTTTTCACATACCACATATGGATCCAAAAGGTCATTGAAATGTGTTTTCTTCTCATTAACCACACCTAGAGTCAATGAAATGTGTGTTCTTTCAGAGACCACATGGATCCACCAAAGGTCATTGCATGTGTGTTCTTTTACTAACAACAACTGAGTCATTGCATGTGTGTTCTTTTCACAATCCACCTATGGATCCACCAGTGTCATTGAAATGTGTGTTCTTCTTCAGATACCACAAATGGATACACCAAAGTAATTGCATGTGTGCTCTTTTTACTAACAACAACTAGAGTCATTTCATGACTATTCTTTTCACATACCACATATGGATCCACCAGGTCATTGAAATGTGTTCTTCTCATTAACCACAGCTAGAGTCATTGCATGTGTGTTCTCTTCAGAGACCACACATGGATCCACCAGTTTCATTGCATGTGTGTTTTTTTACTAACAACAACCGGAGTCATTTCATGACTATTCTTTTCACATACCATATATGGATCCACCAGTGTCATTGAAATGAGTGTTATTCTCATTAACCACAGCTAGAGTCATCGCATGTGTGTTCTCTTTAGAGACCACACATGCATCCACCAGTGTCATTGCATGTGTGTTATTTCTACTAACAATACCCAGAGTAATTGAATGTGTGTTCTTTTCACATACCACATATGGATCCACCAGTGTCATTGAAATGTGTGTTCTCCTCAGAGACCACACATGGATCCACCAGTGTCATTGCATGTGTGTTCACAACTGAGTCATTGCATGTGTATTCTTTCACATACCACATATGGATCCACTAGTGTCATTGAAATGTGTGTTCTTCTTCAGACCACACATGGATCCACCAAAGGTCATTGCATGTGTGCTCTTTTACTAACAACAACTAGAGTCCTTTCATGACTATTCTTTTCACATACCACATTGGATCCACCAGTGTAATTCAAATGTGTGTTCTTCTCATTAACCACATCTAGAGTCATTGCATATGTGTTCTCTTCTTCAGAGACACACATGGATCCACCAGCTGTTTACATGTGTGTTCTTTTACTAACAACAACTCGAGTCATTGCATGTGTGTTCTTTTACATACCACATATGGATCCACCAAAGGTCATTGAAATGTGTTCTCTTCAGAGACCACACATGGATCCACTCAGTCATTGCATGTGTGTTCTTCTTCAGAGACCACACATTGATCCACCAGGTCATTGCATGTGTTCTTTTACTAACAATAATAACTAGAGCCATTGCATGTGTGTTCTTTCACATACCACATATGGATCCACCAAAGGTCATTGAAATGTGTGTTTTCTTCAGAGACCACAAATGGATCCACCAGTGTCATTGCATGTGTGTTCTTTTAAATAACAACAAGTAGAGTCATTGCATGTGTTTTATTTTCACATACCAACTATGGATCCACCAGTGTCATTGAAATGTGTTCTCTTCAGAGACCACACATGGATCCACCAGGTCATTGCATGTGTTATTTTTACTAACAACAACTAGAGTCATTGCATGTTTGTTCTTTTCACATACCACATATGGATCCACCGTCATTGAAATGTGTGTTCTTCTCATTATCCACATCTAGAGTCAATGAAATGTGTGTTCTCTTCAGAGACCACACATGGATCCACCAGGTAAGTGCATGTGTGGTCTATTTACTAACAACAACTAGAGTCATGTCATGTGTGTTCTTTTCACAATCCACCTATGTATGCACCTGTTTCATTGCTTGTGTGTTCTCTTCAGAGACCACACATGGATCCACCAGTGTAATTGCATGTGTGCTCTTTTTACTAATAACAACTGGAGTCATTTCATGACTATTCTTTTCACATACCACATATGGATCCACGAGTGTCATTGAAATGTGTGTTCTGCTCATTAACCACAGCTAGAGTCATTGCATGTGTGTTCTCTTCAGAGACCACACATGGATCCACTAGTGTCATTGCATGTGTGTTCTTTTTACTAACAACCTGAGTCATTTCATGACTATTCTTTTCACATACCACAAATGGATCCACCAAAGGTCATTGAAATGTGTGTTATTCTCATTAACCATGCCTAGAGTCATCGCATGTGTTCTTCTTTAGAGACCACACATGGATCCACCAGTGTCATTGCATGTGTGTTCTTTTACTAACAACAACTTGAGTCATTGCATGTGTGTTCTTTTCACATACCACATATGGATCCACCAAGGTCATTGAAATGTGTGTTCTCTTCACAGATAGAACATGGATCCACCAAAGGTCATTGCATGTGTGTTCACAACCGGAGTCATTGCATGTGTGTTCTTTTCACATACCGCATATGGATCACAAGTGTCATTGAAATGCGTGTTCTCTTCAGAGACCACACATGGATCCACCAATGTCATTACATGTGTGCTCTTTTTACTAACAACAACTGGAGTCATTGCATGTGTGTTCTTTTTACTAACAACAACCAAGTCATTGGATGTGTTCTTTTACTAACAACAACTGAGTCATTGCATGTGTTCTTTTCACATACCACATATGGATCCACCAAAGGTCATTGCATGTGTGTTCTTTCAGAGACCACACATCCATCCACCAAAGGTAATTGCATGTGTGTTCTTTTACTAACAACAACTAGAGTCATTTCATGACTATTCTTTTCACATACCACATTTGGATCCACCAGTGTCATTCAAATGTGTGTTCTTCTCATTAACCACATCTAGAGTCATTGCATGTGTGTTCTCTTCAGAGACCACACATGGATCCACCAGTGTCTTTACATGTGTGTTCTTTTTACTAACAACAACTGGAGTCATTGCATGTGTGTTCTTTTTACATACCACATATGGATCCACCAGTTGTCATTGAAATGTGTGTTCTTCTTCAGAGTCCACACATGGATCCACCAGTGTCATTGCATGTGTGTTCTTTTTACTAACAACAACCGGAGTCATTGCATGTGTGTTCTTTTCACATACCACATATGGATCCACCAGTGTCATTGCATGTGTGTTCTTTTTACTAACAACAAATTGAGTCATTGCATGTGTGTTCTTTTCACATACCACATATGGATCCACCAGTGTCATTGAAATGTGTGTTCTCTTCACAGATAGAACATGGATCCACCAGTGTCATTGCATGTGTGTTCACAACTGGAGTCATTGCATGTGTATTCTTTTCACATACCACATATGGATCCACTAGTGTCATTGAAATGTGTGTTCTTCTTCAAAGACCACACATGGATCCACCAGTGTCATTGCATGTGTGCTCTTTTACTAACAACAACCGAGTCATTGCATGTGTGTCCTTTTTACTAACAACAACCAAAGGTCATTGCATGTGTGTTCTTTTTACTAACAATAACTGAGTCATTGCATGTGTGTTCTTTTCACATACCACATATGGATCCACCAAAGGTCATTGCATGTGTGTTTCTTCAGAGACCACACATGGATCCACCAGTGTAATTGCATGTGTGCTCTTTTACTAACAACAACTAGAGTCATTTCATGACTATTCTTTTTCACATACCACATTGGATCCACCAGGTCATTGAAATGTGTGTTCTTCTCATTAACCACATCTAGAGTCATTGCATGTGTGTTCTTCAGAGACCACACATGGATCCACCAGTGTCTTTGCATGTGTGTTCTTTTTACTAACAACAACTGAGTCATTGCATGTGTGTTCTTTTCACATACCACATATGGATCCACCAAAGGTCATTGAAATGTGTGTTCTTCTTCAGAGACCACACATGGATCCACCAGTGTCATTGCATGTGGGTTCTTTTACTAACAACAACTGGAGTCATTGCATGTGTGTTCTTTTCACATACCACATATGGATCCACTAGTGTCATTGCATGTGTGTTCTTCTTCAGAGACCACACATGGATCCACCAGTTGTCATTGCATGTGTGCTCTTTTACTAACAACAACTGAGTCATTTTATGACTATTCTTTTCACATACCACATATGGATCCACTAGTGTCATTGAAATGTGTGTTCTTCTCATTAACCACACCTAGAGTTATTGCATGTGTTCTCTTTCAGAGACCACACATGGATCCACCAAAGGTCATTGCATGTGTGTTCTTTTACTAACAACAACTAGAGTCATTGCATGTGTGTTCTTTTCACATACCACATATGGATCCACCAGTGTCATTGCATGTGTGTGTGTTCTATTCAGAGACCACACATGGATCCACCAGTGTCATTGCATGTGTGTTCTTTTACTAACAACAACTAGAGTCATTTCATGACTATTCTTTCACATACCACATATGGATCCACCAAAGGTCATTGAAATGTGTGTTCTTCTCATTAACCACATCTAGAGTCATTGAATGTGTGTTCTTTAGAGACCACACATGGATCCACCAGTGTCATTGCTTGTGTGTTCTTTTACTAACAACAACTGAGTCATTGTATGTGTGTTCTTTTCACATACCACATATGGATCCACCAGGTCATTGAATGTGTTCTTCTTCAGACCACACATGGATCCACCAAAGGTAATTGCATGTGTGCTCTTTTTACTAATAACAACTAGAGTCATTTCATGACTATTCTTTTCACATACCACATATGGATCCACCAGAAGTCATTGAAATGTGTGTTCTTCTCATTAACCACATCTAGAGTCATTGCATGTGTGTTCTTTAGAGACCACACATGGATCCACCAAAGGTCATTGCATGTGTGTTCTTTTTACTAACAACAACTTGAGTCATTGCATGTGTGTTCTTTTCACATACCACATATGGATCCACCAAAGGTCATTGAAATGTGTTCTCTTTAACAAAACATGGATCCACCAGTTGTCATTGCATGTGTGTTCTTCAGAGACCACACATGGATCCACCAAAGGTAATTGCATGTGTGCTCTTTTTACTAACAACTAGAGTCATTTCATGACTATTCTTTTCACATACCACATTTGGATCCACCAAAGGTCATTGAAATGTGTGTTCTTCTCATTAACCACATCTAGAGTCATTGAATGTGTGTTCTTTAGAGACCACACATGGATCCACCAAAGGTCATTGCATGTGTGTTCTTTTACTAACAACAACTTGAGTCATTGCATGTGTGTTATTTTCACATACCACATATGGATCCACCAAAGGTCATTGAAATGTGTGTTCTCATCAGAGACAAAACATGGATCCACAAGTGTCATTGCATGTGTGTTCTTTTACTTAACAACTGAGTCATTGCATGTGTGTTCTTTTCACATACCACATATGGATCCACTAATGTCATTGAAATGTGTATTCTTCAGAGACCACACATGGATCCACAGGTCATTGCATGTGTGCTCTTTACTAACAACAACTGGAGTCATTGCATGTGTGTCCTTTTTACTACCACATGGATCCACCAGTGTCATTGCATGTGTGTTCTTTTTACTAACAACAATTGAGTCATTGCATGTGTGTTATTTTCACATACCACATATGGATCCACCAGTGTCATTGCATGTGTTTTCTCTTCAGAGACCACACATCCATCCACCAGTGTAATTGCATGTGTGCTCTTTTTACTAACAACAACTAGAGTCATTTCATGACTATTCTTTCACATACCACATATGGATCCACCAAAGGTCATTAAAATGTGTGTTCTTCTCATTAACCACATCTAGAGTCATTGCATATTTGTTCTTTCAGAGACCACACATGGATCCACCAGGGTCTTTGCATGTGTGTTCTTTTTACTAACAACAACTGAGTCATTGCATGTGTGTTCTTTTACATACCACATATGGATCCACCAGTGTCATTGAAATGTGTGTTCTTTAGAGACTACACATGGATCCACCAGAGTCATTGCATGTGTGTTCTTCTTCAGAGACCACACATGGATCCACCAAAGGTCATTGCATGTGTGTTCTTTTACTAACAACAACGAGAGTCATTGCATGTGTGTTCTTTTCACAATCCACCTATGGATCCACCAGTGTCATTGAAATGTGTGTTCTCTTGAGAGAACACAAATGGATCCACTAGTGTCATTGCATGTGTGTTCTATTTACTAACAACAACTAGAGTCATTGCATGTGTTTTCTTTTCACAATCCAACTATGGATCCACCAGTGTCATTGAATGTGTGTTCTTTCAGAGACCACACATGGATCCACCAGTGTCATTGCATGTGTGTTATTTTTACTAACAACAACTAGAGTCATTGCATGTGTGTTCTTTTCACATACCACATATGGATCCACCAGTGTCATTGAAATGTGTGGTCTTCTCATTAACAATAGCTAGAGTCATTGCATGTGTGTTCTCTTCAGAGACCACACATGGATCCACCAGTGTCATTGCATGTGTGTTCTATTTACTAACAACAACTAGAGTCATTGCATGTGTGTTATTTTCACATACCACATGTGGATCCACCAGTGTCATTGAAATGTGTGTTCTCTTTAGAGACCACACATGGATCCACCAATGTCATTGCATGTGTGTTTTTTTTGCTCACAACAACTAGAGTCATTGCATGTGTGTTCTTTTCACATACCACTATGGATCCACCAAAGGTCATTGAAATGTGTGTTCTTCTCATTAACCACATCTAGAGTCATTGTATGTGTGTTCTCTTTAGAGACCACACATGGATCCACCAAAGGTCATTGCATGTGTGTTCTTTTACTAACAACAACTGGAGTCATTTCATGACTATTCTTTTCACATACCACATATGGATCCACCAAAGGTCATTGAAATGTGTGTTATTCTCATTAACCATAGCTAGAGTCATCGTGATGTGTGTTCTCTTTAGAGACCACACATGGATCCACCAAAGTGTCATTGGATGTGTGTTCTTTTTACTAACAACAACTTGAGTCATTGCATGTGTGTTCTTTTCATATACCACATATGGATCCACCAAAGGTCATTGAAATGTGTGTTCTCTTCAGAGACCAAACATGGATCCACCAGTGTCATTGCATGTGTGTTCTTTTTACTAACAACTGAGTCATTGCATGTGTATTCTTTTCACACACCACATATGGATCCACTAGTGTCATTGAAATGTCTGTTCTTCTTCAGAGACCACACATGGATCCACCAAAGGTCATTGCATGTGTGCTCTTTTACTAACAACAACTGGATCATTGCATGTGTGTCCTTTTTACTAACAACAACCAGTGTCATTGCATGTGTCTTCTTTTTACTAACAACAACTAGAGTCATTGCATGTGTGTTATTTTCACATACCACATATGGATCCACCAGTGTCATTGCATGTGTGTTCTTTAGAGACCACACATCCATCCACCAAAGGTAATTGCATGTGTGCTCTTTTACTAACAACAACTAGAGTCATTTCATGACTATTCTTTTCACATACCACATATGGATCCACCAGTGTCATTGAAATGTGTGTTCTCATTAACCACATCTAGAGTCATTGCATGTGTGTCTTCTTCAGAGACCACACATGGATCCACCAGTGTCATTGCATGTGTGTTCTTTTACTAACAACAACTGAGTCATTGCATGTGTGTTCTTTTACATACCACATATGGATCCACCAAAGGTCATTGAAATGTGTGTTCTTCAGAGACCACACATGGATCCACCAAAGGTCATTGCATGTGTGTTCTTTTTACTAACAACAACTGGAGTCATTCCATGTGTGTTCTTTTCACATACCACATATGGATCCACCAGTGTCATTGCATGTGTGGTCTCTGTGTGTTCTCTTCAGAGTCCACACATGGATCCACTAGTGTCATAACATGTGTGTTCTTTTTACTAACAACAACTGGAGTCATTTCATGACTATTCTTTTCACATACCACATATGGATCCACCAGTGTCATTGAAATGTGTGTTCTTTTTACTAACAACAGCTAGAGTCATTGCATGTGTGTTCTCTTTAGAGACCACACATGGATCCACCAGTGTCATTGCATGTGTGTTCTTTTTACTAAGAACAACTAGAGTCATTTCATGTGTGTTCTTTTCACATACCACATAAGGATCCACCAAAGGTCATTGCATGTGTTCTTCAGAGACCACACATGGATCCACCAGTGTCATTGCATGTGTGTTCTTTTTACTAATAACAACTAGAGTCATTGCATGTGTGTTCTTTTCACATACCACATATGGATCCACCAGTGTCATTGCATGTGTGTTCTCTTCAGAGACCACACATGGATCCACCAGTGTCATTGCATGTGTGTTCTTTTTACTAACAACAACTAGAGTCATTTCATGACTGTTCTTTTCACATGCCACATATGGATCCACCAATGTCATTGCATGTGTGTTCTTCTCATTAACCACATCTAGAGTCATTACATGTGTGTTCTCTTTAGAGACCACATGGATCCACCAGTGTCATTGCATGTGTGTTCTTTTTTACTAACAACAACTGGAGTCATTGTATGTGTGTTCTTTTCACAATCCACCTATGGATCCACCAAAGGTCATTGCATGTGTGTTCTCTTCAGAGACCACACATGGATCCACCAGTGTAATTGCATGTGTGCTCTTTTGACTCCCAACAACTAGAGTCATTTGATGACTAATCTTTTCACCTACCACATTTGGATCCACTAGTGTCATTGCAATGTGTGTTATTCTCATTAACCACATCTAGAGTCATCGCATGTGTGTTCTCTTTAGAGACCACACATGGATCCACCAGTGTCATTGCATGTGTGTGCTTTTTACTAACAACAACTTGAGTCATTGCATGTGTGTTCTTTTCACATACCACATATGGATCCACTAAGTGTCATTGAAATGTGTGTTCTCTTTCAGAGACAAAACATGGATCCACTTGTGTCTTTGCATGTGTGTTCTTTTTACTAACAACTGGAGTCATTGCATGTGTGTTCTTTTCACATACCACATATGGATCCACTAGTGTCATTGAAATGTCTATTCTCTTCAGAGACCACACATGGATCCACCAGTGTCATTGCATGTGTGCTCTTTTTACTAACAACAACTGGAGTCATTGCATGTGTGTCCTTTTTAGTAACAACAACCAGAGTCATTGCATGTGTGTTCTTTTACTAACAACGATCGAGTCATTGCATGTGTGTTATTTTCACATACCACATATGGATCCACCAGTGTCATTGCATGTGTGTTCTTTCAGAGACCACACATCCATCCACCAAAGGTAATTGCATGTGTGCTCTTTTTACTAACAATAACTAGAGTCATTTAATGACTAATCTTTTCAAATACCAAATATTAATCCACCAGTGTCATTCAAATGTGTGTTCTTCTAATTAACCACATCTAGAGTCATTGCATGTGTGTTCTCTTCAGAGACCACACATGGATCCACAAGTGTCTTTACATGTGTGTTCTTTTTACTAACAACAACTAGAGTCATTGCATGTGTGTTCTTTTTACATACCACATATGGATCCACCAGTGTCATTGAAATGTGTGTTCTCTTCAGAGACCACACATGGATCCACCAGTGTCATTGCATGTGTGTTCTTTTTACTAACAACAACTGGAGTCATTGCATGTGTGTTCTTTTCACATACCACATATGGATCCACTAGTGTCATTGCATGTGTGTTCTCTTCAGAGACCACACATGGATCCACCAGTGTCATTGCATGTGTGCTCTTTTTACTAACAACAACTAGAGTCACTTTATGACTATTCTTTTCACATACCACATATGGATCCACCAGTGTCATTGAAATGTGTGTTCTTCTCATTAACCACACCTAGAGTTATTGCATGTGTGTTCTTTTCACATACCACATATGGATCCACTAGTGTCATTGCATGTGTGTTCTCTTCAGAGACCACACATGGATCCACCAGTGTCATTGCATGTGTGCTCTTTTTACTAACAACAACTAGAGTCATTTTATGACTATTCTTCTCACATACCACATATGGATCCACCAGTGTCATTGAAATGTGTGTTCTTCTCATTAACCACACCTAGAGTTATTGCATGTGTGTTCTCTTCAGAGACCACACATGGATCCACCAGTGTCATTGCATGTGTGTTCTTTTTACTAATAACAACTAGAGTCATTGCATGTGTGTTCTTTTCACATACCACATATGGATCCACCAGTGTCATTGCATGTGTGTTCTCTTCAGAGACCACACATGGATCCACCAGTGTCATTGCATGTGTGTTCTTTTTACTAATAACAACTAGAGTCATTGCATGTGTGTTCTTTTCACATACCACATATGGATCCACCAGTGTCATTGCATGTGTGTTCTCTTTAGAGACCACACATGGATCCACCAGTGTCATTGCATGTGTGTTCTTGTTACTAACAACAACTAGAGTCATTTCGTGACTATTCTTTTCACATACCACATTTGGATCCACCAGTGTCATTGGAATGTGTTTTCTTCACATTTACCACATCTAGATTCATTGCATGTGTGTTCTGTTTAGAGACCACACATGGATCCACCAGTGTCATTGCATGTGTGTTCTTTTTACTAACAACAACTCGAGTCATTGCATGTGTGTTATTTTCACATACCACATATGGATCCACCAGTGTCATTGCATGTGTGTTCTCTTCAGAGACCACACATTCATCCACCAGTGTAATTGCATGTGTGCTCTTTTTACTAACAACAACTAGAGTCATTTGATGACTATTCTTTTCACATACCACATTTGGATCCACTAGTGTCATTGAAATGTGTGTTATTCTAATTAAACACATATAGAGTCATAGCATGTTTGTTCTCTTTAGAGACCACACATGGATCCACCAAAGGTCATTGCATGTGTGTGCTTTTTACTAACAACAACTTGAGTCATTGCATGTGTGTTCTTTTCACATACCACATATGGATCCACAAGTGTCATTGAAATGTGTGTTCTCTTCAGAGACAAAACATGGATCCACTAGTGTCATTGCATGTGTGTTCACAACTGAGTCATTGCATGTGTGTTCTTTCACATACCACATATGGATCCACTAGTGTCATTGAAATGTCTATTCTTCTTCAGACCACACATGATCCACCAGTGTCATTGCATGTGTGCTCTTTTAATAACAACAACTTGAGGCATTGCATGTGTTTCCTTTTTACTAACAACAACTAGAGTCATTGCATGTGTGTTCTTTTTACTAATAACAACTAGAGTCACTGCATGTGTGTTATTTTCACATACCACATATGGATCCACCAGTGTCATTGCATGTGTGTTCTCTTCAGAGACCACACATCGATCCACCAGTGTCATTGCATGTGTGTTCTTTTAACTAACAACAACTAGAGTCATTTCATGACTATTCTTTCACATACCACATTTGGATCCACCAAAGTCATTCAAATGTGTGTTCTTCTAATTAACCACATCTAGAGTCATTGCATGTGTGTTCTTTTCAGAGACCACACATGGATCCACAAGTGTCATTACATGTGTGTTTTTTTACTAACAACAACTTGAGTCATTGCATGTGTGTTCTTTGCACATCACACATATGGATCCACCAGTGTCATTGAAAAGTGTGTTCTCTTCAGAGACCACACATGGATCCACCAAAGGTCATTGCATGTGTGTTCTTTTACTAACAACAACTGAGTCATTGCATGTGTGTTCTTTTCACATACCACATATGGATCCACTAGTGTCATTGCATGTGTGTTCTCTTCAGAGACCACACATGGATCCACCAGTGTCATTGCATGTGTGCTCTTTTTACTAACAACAACTAGAGTCACTTTATGACTATTCTTTTCACATACCACATATGGATCCACCAGTGTCATTGAAATGTGTGTTCTTCTCATTAACCACACCTAGAGTTATTGCATGTGTGTTCTCTTCAGAGACCACACATGGATCCACCAGTGTCATTGCATGTGTGTTCTTTTTACTAATAACAACTAGAGTCATTGCATGTGTGTTCTTTTCACATACCACATATGGATCCACCAATGTCATTGCATGTGTTCTCTTCAAAGACCACACATGGATCCACCAGTGTCATTGCATGTGTGTTCTTGTTACTAACAACAACTAGAGTCATTTCGTGACTATTCTTTTCACATACCACATTTGGATCCACCAGTGTCATTGAAATGTGTGTTCTTCTCATTAACCACATCTAGAGTCATTGAATGTGTGTTCTCTTTAGAGACCACACATGGATCCACCAGTGTCATTGCTTGTGTGTTCTTTTTACTAACAACAACTGGAGTCATTGTATGTGTGTTCTTTTCACAATCCACCTATGGATCCACCAGTGTCATTGAATGTGTGTTCTCTTCAGAGACAACACATTCATCCACCAGTGTAATTGCATGTGTGATATTTTTACTAACAACAACTAGAATCATTTCATGACTATTCTTTTCACATACCACATTTGGATCCACCAGTGTCATTGAAATTTGTGTTATTCTCATTAACCACATCTAGAGTCATCGCATGTGTGTTCTCTTTAGAGACCACACATGGATCCACCAGTGTCATTACATGTGTGTTCTTTTTACTAACAACAACTTGAGTCATTGCATGTGTGTTCTTTTCACATACCACATATGGATCCACCAGTGTCATTGAAATGTGTGTTCTCTTCAGAGACAAAACATTGATCCACCAGTGTCATTGCATGTGTGTTCACAACTGGAGTCATTGCATGTGTGTTCTTTCACATACCACATATGGATCCACTAGTGTCATTGAAATGTCTATTCTTCTTCCGAGACCACACATGGATCCACCAAAGGTCATTGCATGTGTGCTCTTTTTACTAACAACAACTAGAGTCATTGCATGTGTGTCCTTTTTACTAACAACAAACAGTGTCATTGCATGTGTGTTCTTTTTACTAACAACAACTAGAGTCATTGCATGTGTGTTATTTTCACATACCACATATGGATCCACCAGTGTCATTGCATGTGTGTTCTCTTCAGAGACCACACATCCATCCACCAGTGTAATTGCATGTGTGCTCTTTTCACATACCACATATGGATCCACTAGTGTCATTGCATGTGTGTTCTCCTCAGAGACCACACATGGATCCACCAGTGTCATTGCATGTGTGCTCTTTTTACTAACAACAACTGGAGTCATTTTATGACTATTTTTTTCACATACCACATATGGATCCACCAGTGTCATTGAAATGTGTGTTCTTCTCATTAACCACACCTAGAGTTATTGCATGTGTGTTCTCTTCAGAGACCACACATGGATCCACCAGTGTCATTGCATGTGTGTTCTTTTTACTAATAACAACTAGAGTCATTGCATGTGTGTTCTTTTCAAATACCACATATGGATCCACCAGTGTCATTGCATGTGTGTTCTCTTCAGAGACCACACATGGATCCACCAGTGTCATTGCATGTGTGTTCTTGTTACTAACAACAACTAGAGTCATTTCGTGACTATTCTTTTCACATACCAAATTTGGATCCACCAGAGTCATTGAATGTGTGTTCTCTTTAGAGACCACACATGGATCCACCAGTGTCATTGCTTGTGTGTTTTTTTACTAACAACAACTGGAGTCATTGTATGTGTGTTCTTTTCACAATCCACCTATGGATCCACCAGTGTCATTGCATGTGTGTTCTCTTTAGAGACCACACATTCATCCACCAGTGTAATTGCATGTGTGCTCTTTTTACTAACAACAACTAGAGTCATTTCATGACTATTCTTTTCACATACCACATTTGGATCCACCAGTGTCATTGAAATGTGTGTTCTCTTCAGAGACAAAACATGGATCCACCAGTGTCATTGCATGTGTGTTCACAACTGGAGTCATTGCATGTGTGTTCTTTTCACATACCACATATGGATCCACTAGTGTCATTGAAATGTCTATTCTCTTCAGAGACCACACATGGATCCACCAGTGTCATTGCATGTGTGCTCTTTTTACTAACAACAACTGGAGTCATTGCATGTGTGTCCTTTTTACTAACAACAACCAGTGTCATTGCATGTGTGTTCTTTTACTAACAACAACCTGAGTCATTGCATGTGTGTTATTTTCACATACCACATATGGATCCACCAAAGGTCATTGCATGTGTGTTCTCTTCAGAGACCACACATCCATCCACCAGTGTAATTGCATGTGTGCTCTTTTTACTAACAACAACTAGAGTCATTTCATGACTATTCTTTTCACATACCACATTTGGATCCACCAGTGTCATTCAAATGTGTGTTCTTCTAATTAACCACATCTAGAGTCATTGCATGTGTGTTCTCTTCAGAGACCACACATGGATCCACAAGTGTCTTTACATGTGTGTTCTTTTTACTAACAACAACTAGAGTCATTGCATGTGTGTTCTTTTACTGCACCACATATGGATCCACCAAAGGTCATTGAAATGTGTGTTCTCTTTCAGAGACCACACATGGATCCACCAGTGTCATTGCATGTGTGTTCTTTTTACTAACAACAACTGGAGTCATTGCATGTGTGTTCTTTTCACATACCACATATGGATCCACTAGTGTCATTGCATGTGTGTTCTCTTCAGAGACCACACATGGATCCACCAGTGTCATTGCATGTGTGCTCTTTTTACTAACAACAACTAGAGTCACTTTATGACTATTCTTTTCACATACCACATATGGATCCACCAGTGTCATTGAAATGTGTGTTCTTCTCATTAACCACACCTAGAGTTATTGCATGTGTGTTCTCTTCAGAGACCACACATGGATCCACCAAAGGTCATTGCATGTGTGTTCTTTTTACTAATAACAACTCGAGTCATTGCATGTGTGTTCTTTTCACATACCACATATGGATCCACCAATGTCATTGCATGTGTGTTCTCTTCACAGACCACACATGGATCCACCAAAGGTCATTGCATGTGTGTTCTTGTTACTAACAACAACTAGAGTCATTTCATGACTATTCTTTTCACATACCACATTTGGATCCACCAGGTCATTGAAATGTGTGTTCTTCTCATTAACCACATCTAGAGTCATTGAATGTGTGTTCTTTTAGAGACCACACATGGATCCACCAAAGGTCATTGCTTGTGTGTTCTTTTTACTAACAACAACTGGTGTCATTGTATGTGTGTTCTTTTCACAATCCACCTATGGATCCACCAGTGTCATTGAATGTGTGTTCTCTTCAGAGACAACACATTCATCCACCAGTGTAATTGCATGTGTGATATTTTTACTAACAACAACTAGTATGATTTAATGACGATTCTTTTGAAATAACACATTTGATCCACCAAAGGTCATTGAAATTTGTGTTATTCTCATTAACCACATCTAGAGTCATCGATGTGTGTTCTTCTTTAGAGACCACACATGGATCCACCAGTGTCATTACATGTGTTCTTTTACTAACAACAACTTGAGTCATTGCATGTGTGTTCTTTTCACATACCACATATGGATCCACCAGTGTCATTGAAATGTGTGTTCTCTTCAGAGACAAAACATTGATCCACCAGTGTCATTGCATGTGTGTTCACAACTGGAGTCATTGCATGTGTGTTCTTTTCACATACCACATATGGATCCACTAGTGTCATTGAAATGTCTATTCTCTTCAGAGACCACACATGGATCCACCAGTGTCATTGCATGTGTGCTCTTTTTACTAACAACAACTAGAGTCATTGCATGTGTGTCCTTTTTACTAACAACAAACAGGTCATTGCATGTGTGTTCTTTTTTACTAACAACAACTAGAGTCATTGCATGTGTGTTATTTTCACATACCACATATGGATCCACCAGTGTCATTGCATGTGTGTTCTCTTCAGAGACCACACATCCATCCACCAGTGTAATTGCATGTGTGCTCTTTTCACATACCACATATGGATCCACTAGTGTCATTGCATGTGTGTTCTCCTCAGAGACCACACATGGATCCACCAGTGTCATTGCATGTGTGCTCTTTTTACTAACAACAACTGGAGTCATTTTATGACTATTTTTTTCACATACCACATATGGATCCACCAGTGTCATTGAAATGTGTGTTCTTCTCATTAACCACACCTAGAGTTATTGCATGTGTGTTCTCTTCAGAGACCACACATGGATCCACCAGTGTCATTGCATGTGTGTTCTTTTTACTAATAACAACTAGAGTCATTGCATGTGTGTTCTTTTCACATACCACATATGGATCCACCAGTGTCATTGCATGTGTGTTCTCTTCAGAGACCACACATGGATCCACCAGTGTCATTGTATGTGTGTTCTTGTTACTAACAACAACTAGAGTCATTTCGTGACTATTCTTTTCACATACCACATTTGGATCCACCAGAGTCATTGAATGTGTGTTCTCTTTAGAGACCACACATGGATCCACCAGTGTCATTGTTTGTGTTTTTTTTTACTAACAACAACTGGAGTCATTGCATGTGTGTTCTTTTCACATACCACATATGGATCCACTAGTGTCATTGAAATGTCTATTCTCTTCAGAGACCACACATGGATCCACCAGTGTCATTGCATGTGTGCTCTTTTTACTAACAACAACTGGAGTCATTGCATGTGTGTCCTTTTTACTAACAACAACCAGTGTCATTGCATGTGTGTTCTTTTTACTAACAACAACTAGAGTCATTGCATGTGTGTTATTTTCACATACCACATATGGATCCACCAGTGTCATTGCATGTGTTTTCTCTTCAGAGACCACACATCCATCCACCAGTGTAATTGCATGTGTGCTCTTTTTACTAACAACAACTAGAGTCATTTCATGACTATTCTTTTCACATACCACATTTGGATCCACTAGTGTCATTCAAATGTGTGTTCTTCTCATTAACCACATCTAGAGTCATTGCATATGTGTTCTCTTCAGAGAACACACATGGATCCACCAGTGTCTTTACATGTGTGTTCTTTTTACTAACAACAACTGGAGTCATTGCATGTGTGTTCTTTTTACATACCACATATGGATCCACCAGTGTCATTGAAATGTGTGTCCTCTTCAGAGACCACACATGGATCCACCAGTGTCATTGCATGTGTGTTCTTTTTAATAACAACAACTGGAGTCATTCCATGTGTGTTCTTTTCACATACCACATATGGATCCACTAGTGTCATTGCATGTGTGTTCTCTTCAGAGACCACACATGGATCCACCAGTGTCATTGCATGTGTGCTCTTTTTACTAACAACAACTAGAGTCATTTTATGACTATTCTTTTCACATACCACATATGGATCCACCAGTGTCATTGAAATGTGAGTTCTTCTCATTAACCACACCTAGAGTTATTGCATGTGTGTTCTCTTCAGAGACCACACATGGATCCACCAGTGTCATTGCATGTGTGTTCCTTTTACTAATAACAACTAGAGTCATTGCATGTGTGTTCTTTTCACATACCACATATGGATCCACCAGTGTCATTGCATGTGTGTTCTCTTCAGAGACCACACATGGATCCACCAGTGTCATTGAAATGTGTGTTCTTGTAACATCCCAAAAATCATATTTCAAAACTCATTCCTATCATCCTTGCATCCTTCATTCATTTAGGATTTTTCTCAAAATCATTTAGAAACAGAAGTTGTGCTATGATTTCATGTGAGGAAATTCAACTCAATTGGCCATCACCCTTTGAGATTGGATTGTTTAGGAACTTGTTTACTTGCCTCCATTGTTGGAAAGATTAGGTATAGCATTTTAACCCAAGTATCCAACTTAGAATTAATTTCAAAACCCTATTTCAAACATTTTCAAACTAGAGACAAAGTCTCTATTTATTTCAAAGCCCAAGCTTGACCAGGCCTTGCAAGGTAACCACATGGTTAAAAGACTGTATTTGAAACCACAGAACCCTGCAAAGATCCCCAATTTTGTTTGAATTCAAAAGGATTTGAATTCATATCAAAAATCATTCTAGAAAATAGAATTAGAAAAGAAAAAGAGTTAAACAAAAGAAAAGGGTCACTGGTGAATTTCGCCCAGCGGATCAAGCCCAACTAGCCCACCCGGATTTTCTTTTCCTCTCTCACGCGAGAGCACACACCCACACGACAGCCTGCATTCCACCTTCACCTCAAGACACTTCATCGACGAGCGGCCCGTCCACGCCGCCTCGTTTTCCCTAAATCATGCTACCGCGACCACGCTGCCGCTTAGGCCGGTAATGGCGCTGGGCATTGGGCATTAAACCATGAAGGCTTTCGTGGAAGCTCTGCTATAAGACCCTCTTCCTTGCAGCATTTTCCCCAAACACTCGCCACTCCGCCACCAGGCTGCTCTCAATCATCCTCGCACCACCGCAGCAGAGCCCTCTCCATGATCGATTCCGTGAGCCTCGTGTTCCTCCGCTTCTCGTTTTGCTATCTTGCTCGAGTCTTTGCGCACCTCCGACCTCACTAGTTCGTCCTGATCGCCTCTGTGTCACCGTTCCACTCGACACCGCAAGCACCGACGTAAACATCAACTCCGCGAGCTCTAGTGGTAAGTCCAGCATCACCTAACCTTGTCGCTCACGCCGCATGTTCTCCATGATCTTCGTGATCCGACCATGCCCTTTGTTTGCATCCTAGTGATCTACAACGCCGCCTCCGACTTCGAATAGAACCACCGCTACAGATCCAACTCCGCGAGAAATCTACCGCAACTCTATGCGCCTTGACAAACCAAAGCCACCTCGAGCTTCAAAGAGCCTCTTGCGAACCTGGTATGACCTTCTCCTCTCATTTACGACTGAACGCAGCGCCGCCAGAGATCGAGTGTTCGCCGCCACGACACCGCTACCGCCAGACATGGACGCTTGAACAAGCACCGCTAGATCCAGATCCGAGCGCTAGGATAGATTCACTTAACTCTCAAGCTGCACGCGATCCGGAGCGATGATCTGTTTAGATCTCATGGTCGCAGAGCGCGATCCAATCAAGCGACGCACCAATCACAGCGCCGACGCTGCGGCTAGGGTTAGATCTAAAAACAGGTTTAAAACCAGAAATTTGATCCAAATTCAAATGCTTATAACTTTTGATTGCCACGTTAGAATTTTGCAAACTTTAGTTGGATTTAGTGAGACAAGACCTTTCTGCCTATCCAATGTGTTTAGCAAATAGTAACAATAGAATGACTTTATTTGTAGAAACTTGTTTAAGGCTAATTTGAGTTTGGTTTTAGTTTAGTAATTTGTTTTAGGGTTAAATATGTTTAGTGAGCAAACTTGTGACTTGTTAAGTTTCAGAACTTGCACATGCTTGGTAGAGTTTTCAAAATCACCACTTAGTAATTTCATGCATGCATGCATTCATACTATTTTTTGTTTGTATATATTTGTGTGTAATTGTGTGCTACAACTTTGTGTGTAGATTTTGCTAGTGATTGTGATTGTGACGAGTGCTACTCTCCACACTACCAAGGCAAGTGATATCTTCATGAATATTCCATTCCTATATTTTTACTGCATTAGATATATTTTGCTAAGACTTGCATGCTACTTTTGTCAAATGATGATGGGAAATCCTATGTAGATTAGAATGGTAGAGTTGCTAGGAAAATTCCCTAAGGATAAGTTACCATGCCATGCTTAGCCTAGCTACTAGAAAACAAGGGTGGTTTATATATTCACACTATGGAAAAAAATGTTCTAAGTCTGAGGACTTGTGTTTTATTTAACAAAACAACTAAGTTAATGAATCTCCTGGGTGGAATGGGACTTGCTTAGTGGTTTTTGGTTGAGTGGTTCACAAGGCCCATGTTTATGGTTTACCTTAGTGTATCTCACTTGTGGATGGCCACCCAGGAAACAAAGAGATTTAAGATGTCAAATGTTGAGAAGCTTCAAGTGCAACCACTTGGCATTATGGGCTCGCCATGATCTTAGGTTGCTAGAACTTAGTCTCTTGGACAGTTGGTGGTAGTGGGAATGATAGGTTGGAGCGCGTCCATTTGACTAAGGAAAGGCTTCTGAAGGATCTTTTCTTGGGAAACCAAGTCTTGTGGGGAAAGTGCACCACCTCTGCAGAGTGTAAAACCTAAGTACTTAGCCATGTCCCTGGTAAAGGACAATTTGAGCATCAAGACATGGAAGCTTCAAGAATCTCATCACTCCAATTTCTAAATAAAACTTGTGGGTGAACAAGGGTTAAAGGATCTTCAGTCTTTGATTGGTAGATGCCTTGGAAAGGATCTTCATTTTGATTGGTAGATGTTTTGGGAAAGTTTTTCTGCCAAGCAAAAACTTAGTGTTTTCAAATGTTAAGGAAAAATCTATTTTGAGCAATGCAAGCCTAAACTCCACTTAGCCAAATGCATATAGTGTTATAGACCACTTAATATATACTAAGGTATCACTTGCCAATACTATTCCAAAGTATTGACCCTCCGTGGTCAGAATTTGTAATGTTGCAAGTTACTCCGATGATGATTAGAGTCATGAGTCTACACTCAACATGCTTGCGGTGGCACATGAAGATGAAGACTTATGTTTATTTACTTATTCCATAAACTTGTATTAGGCCTTTGGCCCTGAGTTGTAAAAAGACTATGTTTTATCTCCGAATGACTGTGAATAAACGACCTTTTGTATCTCGTGTACTTCATCTTAAACTGTGGATGCTAGCATTGATCCAGGGACTAGCATTGCAATAACATGGATCTTTTCCTTTACAAAGGAGGGATCTTACAGATGGTATCAGAGCACTGTGTTGCCTGTAGGATTATGACCCTAGGATTGGAAACCACTAAGGAAAAAGAAAAAAAAATTCAACTACTTCTACACTTGTCTATTCTTCTCAGAACTTTTCTAATCTTCTCATTCTCATCTCTATTTGTAGATGAACTCCATCAACGAAGTCAGAAGAAAGGGCCACTCATGACCATGACCTGGAGTGTGAGACTGAGTTTCCCAAGATTCTCAAAGACCTCATGGAGACAATGGAAGTACATGGTGCATGTGTACAAGGGCTTTCCAAAGGATGGAGGAAGGAGTGGAGTACAGGGTACATCTTCACTTGTACAAAAAACAAGGAAGACAACCACAAAGAAAAGGGCTTCTGCATGTACACCAACACTTTTATGCACACCACATTCTTTGAGTCAGCAAAAGAAGCAGCTTGGAAGACTATCAAAGAACTAAGTGCTAGAGTCAAGTGCAGGATGCTCAACCTCCAAAAAGACTTAGAGAAAGAGAAGGAACATACCCAAGAGTTGGAAGTCACCAACCAAACCTTAAGGGGAGATATTATAAACTTAGTGATAGAAGCATGTGAACAAGATAGGCTTATTGCCTCTAGGAACATTGTGTTAGCCACCAGATCCAAGTGAGATAGGTTTGTGAACGATTTCATTAGTTGGACCACCACCTATCACCTTATTTTCCAAATGATACCTTAAATAAGTTTGAACCTTGGTTGATGTAATGGATTCATGTATGCATGACTTGTGTGATCTTTGTGTTCCAAGAATGTGTATGAATGTTTGTCTTGATTATTCTTAATTGTGTTGTTCTAACTTTTTCAATCTTATAAATAGATGCCTATTGCCATCAAAGACTGCTGAGGAGTTCCAGGTTACCTGCTTTTGGTCCTCGATCGAGAACTTACTACTTTGCTCGATCTCCTCTTCCCACCATTACGGTGCACCCACTCACCAAGTTTGAGAGGAAGGACCTCTGGGCTTCAAGGTGAACCAGCCAGACGCTTTACAGAGCCTACTACGGAGGCCATCGCCTTCAAGCTTATGCACGATGACAGGAGAGAGGCATGGAGGTTGTCATGGACCTGATAGACAGATTAATCAGGGCTACTCTCGACAAAGTTAGAGGTACTACTTCCACACCTTCGAAGGCGTGATGATGACGGAGAGTCCATCGACTTTGAGGACGACTCGAGGGCCACAAAGAGAGCCGACACGCTCGTATTCTCTGTGACCAACGCTATGCTTAGCAATGACGAGCCCAGGTGTAGCTTCATGAGAAGGACAAGCTCTTCGCAAGCAGACGAGATAGTCAAGGAGATGGAGGCGAAGTTCGAGACCCAAGACCGTAGTTGAAGAGTCAAGAGAAACGGTCCGTGATAGGAACAAGAGGATTCGACATGACTGAGGAACCGCAGTCCAAGGACTTCGAAGTTAGAGCAAAGAAGACAGCTGATTGAGAGACTTCGCTACCGCATTAGGGCTCTCAAGACCAAGATCGACTTTGACCACTACTATCGAGGAGAACAAGACCGCAATGGAGAACGCAGGTCTTACCTTTGTCGAGGAGGAGATTGATGCCGATTTAGCAGACTTGACTACCCGCTTATCTTTATTTACTGCATTTGTTATTTGTGAACTTATTATTGACCATCCGACATGTGGATGGCTTGCCACTTGTGTGTTTTTACTTTGAGACTTTTGTTATCCGTTGTTAAGCTTTTATCCTTGTGTTGTGCATGCTATGTGTTTGCTTGTGTAATGTATTGTGCATAAATCATGTAAGGGTATCTCATTCTTATCTCTATATGAATAAATCACAGATGCCTCCCCGTCGCGCAAACTCCAACCCCAACATTACCCCAGAAATGCAACAAATGATGAATTGGCGATACAAATTATGCAAATGATGACGATATTCATCCAAAACAAGAACAACAACCCAACAACAACAACAACAACCCCAATAACAACAACAACAACCCTCCGGTTTTGATATGCTCACCAGATTTCTGCTCGAGGCCAGCTAAGTTTTCGTGAACGATCGAGCCCATGGTGGCCAATGATTGGCTACGCTCGTGAACAAAGATTTAGTAACTGTAATGCATTTGATGCTGAAAAGTCAGGTTCATGCACATCTGCTGGAAGGACCAGCCGCAAGATGGTGGGATTAACTTCCATCACCACACCTATCAATGAGGTGACTTGGGCTATCTTTGAAGATGGCTTTCAGACTACTCATATCTCACCAGGAATGATGAGCCTGAAAAAGAAGGAGTTTCACAACCTAAAGCAAAGGCTACCACAAAGGGCTGAATATATTGAAGAGTTCAATAATCATGCGCTTATGCACCGGATGAGGTTGACACAGATGCCAAAAGGAAGGAAAAGTTTCGAAGGCTTGAATGATGAGCTGAATCAGAATCAGATGTGGTATATGTTCCAACTTATCAGTGGTGACAAGGCTGTTATTGTGGAGAATAAAATGAAGCAAGTCGAGAGTAGAAAGAGGAAACATCCGACAAGCACAGCTCGATCGCCTCATAAATGATCTCACTATGATGATAGTGTCACCAGATACCACAAGCATGGAAATTTAACAAGCACCATTAACCACAACCGCTATGACAACAAGCATCATCGCACATGACACTGATAAGTACAAGAATCACAAGAGTGGGATATAAGAGCCACCATAGTGGAAGTGGAAGTGGAAGTCACCTAAAAGGGACATCAACAAAGTTGAATGCTTCAAATGCAAGAAGTCGGGCATTATGCTAATGAGTGCCCCAAAAGAAGGTTGAAGGACCTAATAAGCCCAACTTTTTCAGAAAGGACAGGTTAACCACATCAATGTGGAGGAGGTCTATGAAGAGCCCCATGCGTTGTCGGTAAGTTCAGACTCAATTCCATCTCAGATTTGTACTTTTGACACCTGTGCATCTCATTCATTCATATCAAAGGCATTTGTTGATAGAAATGGGTTTGCATCTGAAAACATTGGGTGTCCAATATAAGTTAGCTCTCCGTGAGATATGATAGTGAGTCTTGGATGCCGGATTCAGTCATAGAGATCGGAAAACATAAGTTTCAAAGAAACCTAATAATCCTAAATTCCCAAGGATTGATGTGATTTTGGGAATGGATTGGATGGCTAAATATGAGGGAGTACTAGATTGTGCCAATCGCCAGTTGCACTCACAACCCCTCAAGGTAAGAGGATAAAATTCAAGTCCAATTTTAAATCTAAAGGAAGTAAGCTGAATTCTCTTAAGGTTAGTATGGACAAGCAGCTAATTAGGTGTGAATATCCTGGATGTGTTTCCTAAGAGTTACCGGAATGCCACCAGATAGAGATGTAGAGTTTATAATAGATTTAGTACTAGGTTCTGGACCAAGAGCAAAGAGGCCTTATAAATGTCAGCGATTTAACTTAAGGAACTCAAGAAACAACTTGGAGAACAATTGCAGTAAAGGATTCATCCAGCCAAGTTCTTCATCTTGGGGAGCTCCAGCTTTGTTCGTGGAAAGAGAGATAGAACTCAAAGATTATGCATAGATTACCGCTCTCTCAACGAAGTAACCATCAAGAACAAATATCCTTTGCCAAGAATCAATGACTTGTTTGATCAGCTAGAAGGAGCATGTATTCTCAAGATTGATCTTCTCAAGCTATTTTCAACTCAAGATAAGAGAGCAAGACATACCTAAAACAGCATTCACCACAAGGTATGGATTGTATGAGTACACGGTGATGCCTTTGGTTTAACCAACGCCTCCGTATCACTTCATGAATATGATGAACAGAGTGTTCGACAAGTTCGTTGTCGTTTTCATTGATGACATCTTGGTCTACTCCAAGAGCAAGGAAGAGCATGAAAGACATCTACGCTTGATACTTGAGAAACTAAGGGAACATAAGCTTTATGCCAAATTCAAAGCAAGTGTGAGTTTTGGTTAGAGGAAGTTGATTTCTGGTCATGTTATGACAAAGGATGGTGTAGCAATGATCCCGCTAAAGTTTCAAATTGTGATGTAATGGGAATCTCATAAGAACGTAAAAGAAGTTCGTAGTTTTCTTGGTTTAGCAGGTTACTACAGAAGATTCATTGAAAAAATTTCAAAGGTGGCTAAACCAATGACATAATTGTTGAAGAAAGATAAGAAATTTGCTTGGTCTGAAGGTTGCTAACTCAGCTTTCAAGAATTAAAGAAGAGACTTGTGTCAAGACCAGCTCAGGTTTCACGAGATTTGGAAAAGGATTTAAGTGTATTGTGATGCTTCTCATC
The DNA here is from genome assembly GCA_023614405.1 of Avena insularis. Classification (NCBI taxonomy): domain Eukaryota; kingdom Viridiplantae; phylum Streptophyta; class Magnoliopsida; order Poales; family Poaceae; genus Avena; species Avena insularis. The sequence continues at coordinate 75,217 of JAJUPC010000782.1, forward strand.
AAGGATTAGGTGCCGTACTTATGCAAGGCGGAAAAGTTGTGGCTTATGCCTCGAGACAACTCAAAACTCATGAAGTAAACTATCCTACTCATGATTTAGAGTTAGCCGTTGTTGTCCATGCACTCAAAACATGGAGACATTACCTTTGGGGAACGCTAAAGTATTCACCGATCATAAGAGTTTGAAGTATATCTTCACCCAAAAGGAAATCAATATGAGACAAAGGAGATGGCTAGAACTTATCAAGGATTACGACTTGAGTTTGCAGTACCACCCCGGTAAAGCAAATGTAGTAGCAGATGCTCTAAGTCGTAAGGCTTATTGTAAATGGTTTTACCAAAGGTGAATTGCCGATGACTTGTGTAAGCAATTCAAGGAACTCAAAGTTGAGATTGTGCTGTAGGACATCTTATGTCTTTGGATGTTCAACCCACTGCTGGATAAGATTAAAGAAGCCCAAAAGACGGATAAAGAAATCAAGAGATTAAGGAAAGGATTAGCTAAGGAAAAGCTAAAATTTTCCATATAGATGAACAAGGTACTCTATGGCACGGAAACGATTTGTGTTCCACAAGATCCGAATTATGAAACTGATTTTACAAGAAGCCCATAACTCTCCGTATTCTATTCACCCGGGAAACACCAAAATGTACATGGATATGAAAGAAAGATTTTGGTGGAATAATCTCAAAAGGGACATCGCCGAACACATTGCTTTGTGTGATGTGTAGTAGAGTGAAAGCGAGCATCGTAAACCAGCAGGTTTGTTTCAACCAATGCCTATTCCTCAATGGAAGTGGGAAAATATTGGTATGGATTTCATTACCGACAACAAGGACCAGGTCGGGTATGATTCCATATGGGTAGTAGTGGATCGCCTAACTAAAGTGGCTCATTTTATACCAGAAGACAACTTATACCAAAGGTTAGCCAAAATCTACATGAGCAGAATTGTATGCCTTCACGGTGTACCTAAGAGTATTGTGTCCGACAGAGGAACCTCACTTCTCACTTTTGGAGACAGCTTCATGAATCTTTAGGAACGAGATTGAATTCAGCAATCGCTTTTCATCCTCAAACTGATGGACAAACAGAAAGGACTAATCAAATTTTGAAGACATGTTGAGGGCATGTGCCCTAGACTATGGAGAAAGTTGGGATGAAAGTCTGCTTTACGCAGAGTTCTCTTTACAACAACAAATACCAATCTAGTATTGGGATGGCACCATTTGAGTTTCTACTAAGAAAGTGTACCACCCCATTGCTATGGAATGGTGTGGGAGAAAGAAGTTTGTTTGGACCAGATCTTATCAAAGACGCCAAGAAAAAGTCAAATTGGTTAGGGACAAAGTTGAAGATAGCACAGCCTCGATAGAAAAGCTACGCAGATGCTAAGCGAGAGAAGTCACTTAAGTTGGGGATAGAGCTATCTTAGAGTATCACTACTTCGTGGAGTGAAAAGATTTGGAGTCAAAGGAAAGTTAGCACCAAGATATGTTGGACCATTCAACATTCTATGTCACAAGGAGAAGTCGATATGAAATCGAATCGCCAAGATCTTTATTAGCACCATAATGTTTTTCATGTGAGTCACCTAAGAAATGTCACCGAGATGGAAGGATCTTCTTTGAAGGATACCATATCCTGGAAGAAGTTCAACTAGAAAGTGATCTCACCTATGAAGAAAAGCCTGCCAAGATTCTTGAGACCGCAGAAGAGTCACAAGGACAAAGACTATCAAGTTTTGCAAAGTACAATGGAATCATCATTCAAGAGGAAGCAACATGGGAAAGAGAAGATGATCTTCTGAAGACCACCTCACCTATTTGTTAGTTAATCCGAATCTCGAGGCTAGATTCATCTTAATTAGATTTGTAACATCCCAAAATCATATTTCAAAACTCATTCATCATCCTTGCATCCTTCATTCATTTAGGGTTTTTCTCAAAATCATTTAGAAATGGTTGTGCTATGATTTCATGTGAGCAAATTCAACTCAACTGCCATCACCCTTTGAGATTGGATTGTTTAGGAACTTGTTTACTTGCCTCCATTGTTGGAAAGATTAGGTGTAGCATTTTAACCCAAGTATCCAACTTAGAATTAATTTCAAAACCCTATTTCAAACATTTTCAAACTAGAGACAAAGTCTCTGTTATTTCAAAGCCCAAGCTTGACCTGCCTTGCAAGGTAAACTACATGGTTAAAAGACTGTATTTGAAACCACAGAACCTTCAAAGATCCCTCATTTTGTTTGAATTCAAAAGGATTTGAATTCATATCAAAATCATTCCAGAAAATAGAATTAGAAAAGAAAAGAGTTAAACAAAAGAAAAGGGTCAAGACGGTTGAATTTCCGCCCAGCAAGGATCAAGCCCAACTAGCCCACCCGGATTTTCTTTTCCTCTCTCACGCCGAGAGCTACGAGCACGACACAGTCACGATACCAGACCACCTTCACCTCGTGACACTTCACCGACGAAGCGGCCCGGTCCATCGCTATCCTCGTTTTCCCCAAATCACGCCATGACCATGCCGCCGCTGGCCATCGCTAATGGCGCTATTGGGCATTAAACCGCGAAGCGCTTCGTCGAGCCTCGCTATAAGACCTCTCTCATGACAGCATTTTCCCCAAACACTCGCCACTCCGCCACCAGTCGCTCAATCATCCTCGCACCGCCAGCAATCGAGCCCTCTCCGCGACGATTCGTGAGCCTCGTGTTCTCTCCGCTTCTCGTTTGCTATCTTGCTCGCTGAGTCTTTACGCACCTCCCGACCTCACTAGTTCGCCCTATACGCCTGTGTCACCGGTTCCACTCGACACCGCAAGCACCGACGAAACATCAACTCCGGCGAAGTTCTAGTGGTAAGTCCGCATCGCCTAACCTTGTCGCTCACGCCGCATGTTCTCCATGATCTTCAGATCCGACCACGCCTTTGTTTGCATCCTAGTGATCTACAACGCCGCCCGACCTCTTCAGAACCACCGCTGCGATCCAACTCGCGAGAAATTCACCGCAACTCTATGCGCCTTGACAAAACTAAAGCTACCTCGAGCTTCAGCAGCTTTTTGCGAACTCGGTATGACTTTTCTCCTCTCGCGATCGACTGGAACGCAGCCAGCAGAGACCGAAGCGCCACCGTCACGACACCGCTACCGCCAGATATGGTCGTTTGAACAAGCACTGCGATCCAGATCCGAAGGCCAGGATAGATTCACTTAACTCCAAGTACGCGATCTCGGAGCGTATTTATCTGTTTAGATCCCGCGCTGCAGAGCACGATCCAATCAAGCGGTACGCGCCAATCACAGCGACGCTGCGGGCTAGGGGTTAGATCTAAAACAGGTTTAAAACCAGAAATTTGATCCAAATTCAAATGCTTATAACTTTTGATTGCCACGTTAGAATTTTGCAAACTTTATACCGCTATATTTAGTGGAGACAAGACCTTTCTGCTTATCCAATGTGTTTAGCAAATAGTAACCAATAGAATGACTTTATTTGTAGAAACTTGTTTAAGGCTAATTTGAGTTTGGTTTTAGTTTAGTAGTTTGTTTTAGGGTTAAATATGTTTAGTGAGCAAACTTGTGACTTGTTAAGTTTCTCGTAAACTTGCACATGCTTGGTAGAGTTTTCAAAATCACCACTTAGTAATTTCATGCATGCATGCATTCATACTATTTTTGTTTGTATATATTTGTGTGTAATTGTGTGCTACAACTTTGTGTGTAGATTTTGCTAGTGATTGTGATTGTGACGAAAGTGCTACTCCACACTACCAAGGCAAGTGATATCTTCATGAATATTCCATTCCTATATTTTTACTGCATTAGATATATTTTGCTAAGACTTGCATGCTACTTTTGTCAAATGATGATGGGAAATCCTATGTAGATTAGAATGGTAGAGTTGCTAGGAAAATTCTAAGGATAAGTTACTATGCCATGCTTAGCCTAGCTACTAGAAAACAAGGGTGGTTTATATATTCACACTATGGAAAAAATGTTCTAAGTCCGAGGACTTGTGTTTTATTTAACAAAACAACTAAGTTAATGAATCTTTGGGTGGAATGGACTTGCTTGGTGGTTTTTGGTTGAGTGGTTCACAAGGCCCATGTTTATGGTTTACCTTAGTGTATCTCACTTGTGGATGGCCACCCAGAAACAAAGAGATTTAAGATGTCAAATGTTGAGAAGCTTCAAGTGCAACCACTTGGCATTATGGGCTCTACATGATCTTATGTTGCTAGAACTTAGTCTCTTGGACAGCTTGGTGGTAGTGGGAATGATAGGTTGAGCGCCCATTTGACTAAGGAAAGGCTTCAAGGATCTTGTCTTGGGAAACCAAGTCTTGTGGGAAAGTGCACCACCTCCGCAGAGGTAAAACCTAAGTACTTAGCCATGTCCCCGTAAAGGACAATTTGAGCATCAAGACATGGAAGCTTCAAGAATCTCATCACTCCAATTTCAAAATAAAACTTGTGGTGAACAAGGTTAAAGGATCTTCGCCTTGATTGGTAGATGCCTTGAAAGGATCTTCATTTTGATTGTAGATGCCTTGGGAAAGTTTTCTGCCAAAAACTTAGTGTTTTCAAATGTTAAGGAAAAATCTATTTTGAGCAATGCAAGCCTAAACTCCACTTAGCCAAATGCATATAGTGTTATACCACTTAATATATACTATATCACTTGCCAATACTATTCCAAAGTATTGAATTCCGTGGTCAGAATTTGTAATGTTGCAAAGTTATCTCCGATGATGATTAGGAGTCATGAGTCTACACTTCAATATGCTTGCTCGTGGCACATGAAGATGAAGACTTATGTTTATTTACTTATTCCATAAACTTGTATTAGGCCTTTGGCCCTGATTTGTAAAAAGACTATGTTTTATCTCCGAATGACTGTAATAAACTTAATTTTGTATCTCATTGCGGTACTTCATCTTAAACTGTGGATGCTAGCATTGATCCAGACTAGCATTGTAATAATAGGATCTTTTCCTTTACAAAGGAGGATCTTACGCTTCTTCTCATTAACCACATCTAGAGTCATTGAATGTGTGTTCTTTAGAGACCACACATGGATCCACCAGTCATTGCTTGTGTTCTTTTTACTAACAACAACTAGAGTCATTGTATGTGTGTTCTTTTCACTATCCACATATGGATCCACTCATAGTGTCATTGCATGTGTAGTTTTTCGAGACCACACATTCATCCACCAGTGTAATTGCATGTGTGCTCTTTTACTATCAACAACTAGAGTCATTTCATGACTATTCTTTTCACATACCACATTTGGATCCACTGCAGTGTCATTGAAATGTGTCTTCTTCTCATTAACCACACATCTAGAAGTAATCAATGAATGTGTGTTCTCTTTAGAGACCACACATGGATCCACTCAAAGTGTCATTGCATGTGTGTTCTTTTTTACTAACAAATAACTTGAGTCATTTCCATGTGTGTTATTTTCTTACATACAACATATGGATCCACCTAGTGTTATTGAAATGTGTGTGTTCCTTTCAGGAGACAAAAACATGGATCCACCAAAGGTTATCAGATGTGTTCGCTAACCTGGAGTCAT